>RJWJ010006978.1:0-59614 GCA_004363605.1 Indri indri | reverse complement strand
TACAAAAACCTTTATGCACACAAACTGGAAAATGTGGAGGAAATGGACAAATTTTTAGAAACACACAGCCTCCCTAGGCTCAACCAGGAAGAAATAGAATTCCTGAACAGACCAATATCAAGGACCGAAATTGAAACAGCAATAAAAAACATTCCAAAAAAGAAAAGTCCCGGACCAGATGGTTTCACACCCGAATTTTACCACACCTACAAAGAAGAACTGGTACCTATCCTGCTGAAATTATTCCACAGCATTGAGAAGGATGGATTCCTCCCCAACACATTTTATGAGGGCAACATAACTCTGATACCAAAACCATGAAAGGACCCAACAAAAAAGGAAAACTACAGACCAATATCCCTTATGAACATAGATGCAAAAATTCTCAACAAAATTCTAGCTAACCGAATCCAGGTGCTTATTAAGAAAATAATCCATCATGACCAACTGGGCTTCATCCCAGAGATGCAGGGATGGTTCAACATATGCAAATCTATAAATGTAATTCACTACATAAACAGAAGCAAAAACAAAAACCATATGATTCTCTCAATAGACGCAGAAAAAGCATTTGACAAAATTCAACACCCTTTTATGGTAAGAACACTTAACAAAATAGGCATAGATGGGGCTTACCTAAAAATGATACAAGCCATTTATGACAAACCCACAGCCAACATCATACTGAATGGGGAAAAATCGAAAGCATTCCCTTAGAACTGGAACCAGACAAGGTTGCCCACTATCTCCACTTCTATTCAACATACTGCTAGAAGTCCTGGCCACAGCAATCAGGCAAGAGAGTGGAATTAAAGGCATACAAATGAGAACAGAAGAGATCAAACTCTCACTATTTGCTGATAACATGACATTTATCTAGAAAACCCCATGGATTCAACCAAGAGGCTCCTGGAATTGATAAATGAATTCAGTAAAGTCTCAGGATATAAAATCAATACACACAAATCAGAGGCTTTCATATACGCCAACAGCAGTCATACCGAGAACCAAATCAAAGACTCAATTCCCTTCACAATAGCAACAAAGAAAATAAAGTATCTAGGAATATATTTAGCTAAAGAGGTAAAAGACCTCTACAGGGAGAACTATGAAACATTGAGGAAGGAAATAGCAGAGGACGTAAACAGGTGGAAAACCATACCATGCTCGTGGGTCGGCAGAATCAACATCGTTAAGATGTCTATACTACCCAAAGTGATCTACAGATTCAATGCAATCCCTATGAAAATACCAACATCATTCTTCACAGATGTAGAAAAATTAATTTTACGCTTTGTATAGAACCAGAGAAGACCCTGCATAGCAAAAACAATTCTAGGCAATAAAAACAAAATGGGAGGTATCAACTTACCAGACTTCAAACTTTATTATAAGGCTGTAGTAATCAAAACAGCTTGGTACCAGCACAAAAACAGAGCCATTGACCAGTGGAACATAACTGAGAACCCAGATATAAAACCATCCTCATATAGCCACCTAATCTTTGACAAAGCAGACAAAAACATACACTGGGGAAAAGAATCCTTATTCAATAAATGGTGCTGGGAAAACTGGATAGCCACATGTAGAAGACTGAACCAGGATCCACACCTTTCACCTCTCACAAAAATCAACTCACACTGGTTAACAGATTTAAACCTAAGGAATGAAACTATTAGAATTCTAGAGGAAGATGTTGGAAATACTCTTCTAGACATTGGCCTAGGCAAAGAATTTATGAAGAAGACCCCAAAGGCAATCACAGCAACAACCAAAGTAAATAAATGGGACCTGATCAAATTAAAAAGCTTCTGCACAGCCAAAGAAACTGTCACAAGAGCAAACAGACAACTGACAGAATGGGAGCACATTTTTGCATGCTACAAATCTGATAAAGGGTTGATAACTAGAATCTACTTAGAACTCAGGAAAATCAACAAGAAAAAATCAAACAACCCTATCAAAAAGTGGGCAAAGGACATGAACAGAAACTTTTCAAAAGAAGACAGAATAACGGCCCAAAAACATATGAAAAAATGCTCAACATCTCTAATCATCAGGGAAATGCAAATCAAAACCACAGTGAGATATCACTTATCTCCAGACTGGCCTTTATCAAAAAGTCCCAAAACAATAAATGTTGGTGTGGATGCGGAGAGACAGAACATTCATACACTGCTGGTGGGACTGCAAACTCATGCAACCTCTGTGGAAAGCAGTGTGGAGATACCTTAAAGAGATACAAGTAGAAGTACCATTCAATCCAGCAATGCCATTACTGGGCATCTACCCAAAAGAACAAATGATACTCTATAAGAAAGACACCTGCACCCGAATGTTTATAGCAGCAGAATTCACAATTGCAAAGATGTGGAAACAACCCAAGTGTCCATCAATACATGAGTGGATTAATGAAATGTGGTGTATGTATACCATGGAGTACTATTCAGCTTTAAGAAACAATGGTGATATAGCACCTCCTGTATACTCCTGCATAGAGCTGGAACACATTCTACTAAGTGAAGTCTCCCAAGAATGGAAAAACAAGCACCACCTGTACTCACCATCAAATTGGTATTAACTGATCAACACGTTAAGTGTACATATAAGAATAACATCTATTGGATGTCGGGCAGGGGGGAGGGGGGAGGGGCCAGGTATATGCATACACAAAGAGTGCAATGCGCACCATCCGAGAGATGGACGCGCTTGAAACTCGGACTTGTTGGGGAGGGAGGGCGAGGGCAACATGCATAGCCTGAACATCTGTACCCCCATGATATGCTGAAATAAAAAAAAAAAGAAGAAAGAAAAAAAAACCAGTAAGGTCAAAGCTCGTGCTTCGCCAGGTTTGTAGTGAAGTCAAAACTTACTTGTAAGTATACTTTAATGATTACTCACGGACTTTTCATGTCACCTCTTAGTTTATACTTCCTCCAACCCGAATGAGGACCCATTTTTAATTGTATCAATTACCGCAACTGCTGTTCCAGGGAGGATGATGACCAAAACCTTAAGATGTGATTTTAATCTTCTAGAAATGGAGTTATCAACAGGATGCCAAGGAAGAAGTGAAACTGAATCTTGTAGGTTACAGGAACTGTCAGTTAATGCCAAGCGGCAAACAAATTCTGCCACAGCTAACACCTCCCATTCAAAACTACGTAAGTTCACTTCCTCCATTCAGCTTTCTTTTAAAAGCCATCCTGCATATTTGGACATTTAATTCAAGCATTGGAAAAGAGTTGTTCAACTTTCTCTAGGAAAAAAGCAGCAGCACCCAGTACATTTTTTCAAACAAATATGTATGTTCCTTGGCCCATATTCAAAGGAAATATCTTAAAGGTTGGTCTGCTGTAGTCTCTTTCTTTAACCCTTGCTAAAGTAACAGAAAAATTAACACGATCAGAGTTAAATGCCCTATCTTCTTGCTGATATATGCATACATTTTTAATAAGTTTTGAAAGGGCAGATGGATGTGGGAAATGCATAACATGTAACTAATTCCCCCATCCACTGAACTAATAGAGAAGCGGTTTATTTAAAATTCTGAGTTGTGGTTCTGCTATTCGGGAATGGTTTTCTGAAACTCTGTGGGTGGATATCGGTAATGAAACAGAGAATTCAGAACAACAGGGAGCATAAGGCCAAATAAGCTTTTATAGCAGAGTATGTGTATGCACTAAAAATAATTATACGTATATAGTGGGAAGCTGGTTAACTGAGCCCACAAAGGCACTTGGCTGTTCAGATAACTAATCACAATATGAAGTCCCCCATGACAAAAATGCCTCCAAGGTTAAACTGTCTGATTTTTAATCATAAACCAGTGAATTTATTGGCTAAAGTATCTTCTCATGTTCTTGGCTTGGATGCAACAGCCAGTCTTTTTAACCAAGATTTTAACAACAAGAAAATTATTAACCCTCTGTGGCCCCTAAATTGTGATTTGTCCTAGAAAGAAGAGGAGTTCTCAATTATAAGCATAAAAGCTTAGATAAGAGCTCAGGAAATAGGAGTATTCGTTTATTTAGAAGGCAAGCTTGTGAAATCTCTGTTAGGATTACTTTCCACCAATATATTCAATAAAATTTAACTTTTAAAACAAAGCCTAGAAAAAAAGCAAAACAACAAAAACGAAAAAGAAGTTTGATTTTCCAGTTCAAATTCCCAGCTTTCTGTCATTCACAGCCCTCATCTGTTCAAACAAGGGCTAACTGCTCTCCTCCTTTCCCTGACTCTGATGACCTCTATCTCCTTTCTATGTCTGCATTTCCAATCTGATTGGCCTTGGGTCCTTATTACCAGTTTCTGATTGTAACTCTTCTTCCAAACAGACCATCTGTGTGAGTTCTTTCTCACTTTCCTCTACACTATCCCCAAATTTATCTTCACTCTCATTTCATTTGGATCATGAGATATCGTCTGTCTATTTATTGAGCATTTACCAGGCATCACATCAGGTGCTTTAAATACATTATCGCATTTCTCTCCTAACAACATTATGGTTGGATCTATTATTATTCATTTTATTTCACAATAAATAAATCGAGGCTCACAGAGAAATCCAACAACTCTTGTAGTTATGAATTTGGTAAAAGGAACACTGGAGTGTGGACCCATGCAGTCTGCCTCTAGAGCCCACATTCTCAACCACCACCCTTTACCTCCTTTCCTTTAGGATCAGGGGCTTTAACTTGGGTACATTCTCATCCCCTGGATTTCCTAAGAATTATGTCATAAAAGAACCACTGAGGCTACCCTTTCCTTTTGTCTTTAACCAATCATTAAATCAGAAATCAGTCCTTTGTCCCAGATAACTTTTAGTGCAAGAGAGTGCACTAAACACTCACATTTTCCTCTGATTTCTACCCAGAGCCAGCTGAAACAAAGCACAAAAATAACAGGAAGAATGAACTCATTTAATAACAATAATTGTATGCTTAACATAAGCAATAAACAAGAGATTTCAAACAAATTTCTCGAAGCTGATAAAGAATTGGAGTGGGCTGAGGCTGAAACCTCATGGCTTCAAGCCACTGTGTGCAAGGAAAGTCTTACGAGGCTCTGGTCTCAGAAGCAGCAGGAATAGGGAGAAGCAGAATAGAAGGAGGGCAGAAAGCAGAGGGATCCAGTGAAAGTGTATCTGCAGAACAACTGTACTAGTCTGTGCCTCCCACCCTTGGCAGCTAGTCCACATTTACCCAGACTAGCCAGCTCCTCTTTAAAGAAACTGAATATTCAAACCTAGGTATAAGAAGAAGAAAAGAAAAGAGGAGAGGAGAGGAGAGGAGAAAGGAGAGGGGAGAAGACGGAAGGCAAAGGGGAAGGGGAAAGGAGGGGGAGGGGGAGAGGGAGGGCAAGGAAAAGGAAGAAACTGAGTGGTCTAAGCCAAGATGTTTTTATGGTCCCTTATGGTCAAATTCTTCTTCTGAATTTGAAAGCCTGACAGCAGGTTCTCAACCTCCTCACAACTAACTCTGCCAGTTAATACCTCCACCCTACTCTCTCCCACACGGATCCCCCAGTAAAAATTCCCACGCGAGAGAGAGATGTGTTAGAAAACAGTTCTACCCTCCCAACTCATCCGGGCCTTCTTTCTTAAAAGTCAACAGAAAACCAAGCTTTGCCAGAAAATGAGTAGAACCAAAAGCATGAAGGAGAAGACCAAGATAAACAGAAAAACCAGCCTCACTGATAACTCAGCAAACCGAAGAGCACAATGACAAATCTAACCACTAATTAACATGCTGTGACATTACTTTGTAATTACTATATTCATAAGAATAGGATACTATGAAAAAGAAACCTTCAGAGAACAAATGGGAGCTCACTGAAAGTATGATTATTGAAATAGAATCAAAAGAAGAGTTGAAGACAAAGTCAACAGAATCACCTAGAAAACAGAGTTGAAGACTATGACAAAGGAGTTAAGAGAAAGACAATCAACATAGTTAGCAGTTCGAACATATAAATTACAAGAGTGCCAGAAAGAGGAGGAAAAGTTGGTTGGGAGATATCGAAGACTTCTAGAGCCGAAGGAGGGCATCAGTCTTCAGATCTAAGGGGCCCAGCAAGAATCCAACATCTTAAGTGGGGAAAAAGGATGCCCATTAGACACCACACTGTAAATATCAGAATACTAAGGATAGAAACATTACCCTAAGAGTTCTAAAGGTGAAAAAACCCCAACTGTATTATTTATAACAATGAAAATCAGTGGTACCTGACTTCTCAGTAATAACATGGAATGCTAGAAGACAAGGAAGCGATGATTTTCATTCAAGAATTCTTACACAAATTTTTCATCAAGATGAAAGTAGGAAAGACATTTTCAGATATGCAAGAACTCTAACACTGCTTCTCTTAGGCACTAACTTGGGGGTGTGTTTGGAAAATGAAGGAATAAAATAAATAAAGCATGAGCAGTGGAAGGAAATTCTAGGGTGACACAGTAGGCTTAAAGAACATCTAGTCATCCAGATTGGAGCAGAAAGATGGTGGGCTCCAGAAAGCAGGTTACAAGTATAAGCTATAAATACAGTGAAGCAGGAGGTAGTGACATAAAACCAAATACTGCAGGAAAAAAGAAGGCCAATTATAAACACCAAGGGGAAAAAAAACTGTATCAAAGTTATAATCCAAATAAACTATTAATAAAATGTGGCATGATTTTTGAGCAATTGATAGAATATAGCAAATAACTAATTTGGCTTTGCTGCAGGAACATTTTCTTTCAATGGCCCAGAGATTGTGACATTAGACCCATAGAAAAAGAAATATATTCTTAGCATACAACTTGGTGGCCTGGCAGGGAAAAAGCACTTACAGAGTCATAATAATGTAAAAACCATGTTTTAGAGGTTTTAGAAGCAGCCTATAGACATAACATGGAAGATTTGCTTGCAGTTACAACCTGGATGTACATACAGGTTGAGAATCCCTAATCCGAAAATCTGAAATCTGAAATGCCTCAAAATCTGAAACTTATTGAGCTCTGGGCCATGTTGCTCAAAGGAAATGCTCATTGGAACATTTCAGATTGCAGATTTTCAGATTTGGGATGATCAACTGGTAAGTACAATGCAAATATTCCAAAATCCTAAAAAATCTGAAATTTGAAACACTTCTGATCCCACGCATTTTGGATAAGGGGTATTCAACCTGTAATTAACCACCATGACAGTATAAAAATTACAAGTGTAGCTGACAGGAGGTATGATAAGGAAGTTTCTCTAATCAGAGGTATGAATATCCTCATTAAGAGATGGTGCTGAAAGTTGATGGATCACAAAAGAGAAAAATAAAAACCAATATTTTTTTTTTTTTTTTTTTTGAGACAGAGTCTCACTCTCCTGCCCAGGCTAGAATGCTGTGGCATCAGCCTAGCTCACAGCAACCTCAAACTCCTGGGCTCAAGCGATCCTCCTGCCTCAGCCTCCTGAGTAGCTGGAACTATAGGCATGCACCACCATGCCCAGATAATAAAAACAAACAAACAAACAAAAAACCAATAATAAGATACCAAACACTGGGATGAGGAATAATGTGAGCTAAATCTTCATATTTCCTACCAGTTGATGTCTCAAAAAATAGGGCTTTAAGCATTTTTTTCTTTCACAGTTATAAGGTAACCTATAGAATGAAAGTACTAAAACACAAATTGTCGAGAGAAAAGCTGGTCAGTTTTGTGGAGTAGGATTGCCTCCAGACTATCACTTTCTCTTCTAAGCTATTCTGTGGTATAATGTGCTACCATGTGTTATTTCTGTAAAAAAATGAAAACTTATGATTAAAAAACAAAGAGAGCACCACTTGTTCTTTCTTTGGTCTTTTCTTCCGGACTGAATGTAGTACCCAGAGAAAGTGTCACTTTGGCCCACTACACATTTAAACTATTTAATGACAGCTTGGATTAACTACTACTTGGAGATCCTACTTTCCCTCAGTCCACAACAGTTCTCTCATTACAGCCTCAGCTCTCCACTGCTACTTACAGCTGATGGTACTATCTATTTCTTTGTTCAGAAAATGGTAACCAGCTTCCAGGGTGAACCCCTTATTTCATCTTGTCTCAGCTAACCGTCTGTGCATTTCCCTGTCTTAACCTTCTCCACACCAAGAAATGCCACGACCTGTCTCTCTCCCCCTCCAACCACCACTATTTATTAGTTTTTAATGGCTCCACTAACTCCATAATGAGTAATTTCTGTGTGCTGCCTTTAGGTCCTTATTATCAAGAGCCTCTTTAATGACCTCAGGCTTTGGTTTCCCATTACATTACACAAATTTCTTTCAGGTTTTCCAAAATCTTCTGCTACCATAAGCAAAAGCTCTTCTCATGCATCTTTCATGATCCTGTGGGAAGCTTTCTCCTTTCTTTAGCTTCCTTAACTCACTGACTCCTCTTTCTCTCTCCTGCCCTTCGAGTACAGTCTCCAGCCCTTTGTTCTTCTGTATTCATTCCCTTACCCATTTACACAGCTTTAATCACTGCTTCTAGATTGAGAACTTCCAAAATAGGTCCATAGTTATCATTTTCTACAAGATTACAATAATCTAAAATTTAGCTCAAAACTGAAAATAGTTTCTACCAGTTTTTCTTCCCACTCCTTCCCTGACATCAGTCACAACTTTCTTCCCTCAGTTCTCCAGGTTTATATTTTTGCCTTCTTTCTTCAACCAACTCTAATCAGCCATCAAATCCTGCCAATTACTCTTTTAAATCATCTTTCTCAGAGTCATCTCTCTTTCTGTATTCCACTGGCCACTACTTACAGAACACTCTCTGAATAAATAAGTAGGATTTGATTTTTTGTAAGCTGAATATTACTTTATATGCAAAAGGAAAAAACTTATTTATATTAACCCAATGGTAAGGCATTTTACAGACTGAAGGACTCTCCTATAAAATTAATTCTTAGTTTATGTGGCATGTAATATTGGGTTTATCATATATCAGGCTTCTGTAAAATGAGGTGAATCTAGGCATAACTTAAGGCATAAGAGAAAAACTATAATTTCTCTAACAGCAGGAAGTGTCCTGATAGGTTAGTTTTGAAGGTACTGCATAAAGAAGTGTATTAATTTAACAGCACAAGTGACAAACAAACCAACTACCAGAATGCTCATAACTCCTGGATCAAACTGGTTAGCGCTTTTCAAAAGTATTCCTCTGTGGCTCTGCTACAGACTTCTCCTATCTCAAAGGTCGAATTCCTGTGCTTTAGCGAAGCTGAGTGATTGAGGTTGAACAGAGGTATATCTCAATCTTCCCAAGTACTAGGTGCTTATGTGCTACTCAAAGGCATTGCCAAGTCACACGTGAAGTTTTCCATTCATTAGGAAATATTGTCCTACTGTTACACGTTCCCTCCACATTCCAGGATTCCTTTACCACCTCCCAATGACTCTAAAGAACTGAACTCTAAGCATTTCCCTAGGAAGGTAATTCTTTAAAAGAAAAAGATCACATTAGTATTATATTTGCTCCTAATGAATGGCATAGTCTATCCTCCCTGCCTGCACTTTTTAAAATAAACGTTAAGTTACAGTTCTTGCTCACTAAAGGTGGAATTAGTTGTATTTGTTTCTATACTTACTCTCTTTAAGGTATAAGCTCCCGGGGCAAGATGCATGTTTATCACTTCTTTTGCATGTTCCTGTAGAATCAAAATCAGGACTCTGTCACAGTGGTCTTTTAATAAAGTGCTAGACTGGCTGACTAACCACAGTGTCTCAGCTGGTCCTATATTCCACGTAAGCAACCACTTCTGAAGGTGTGATCTATAACTATGACAGTAGGCAATACAATAAGATTACAGCTTTAATCGGCCATGATCATGAAATATTTCTGAAGACCCTTCATAGAGGGGTGTCTTGGAAACAGACACACAGGTATGAGGAATAAATGCCAGGCCACCTGCTGGCAGGAGAGGCAATGGGACTGTCTCTTCAGATAGATGAGCAAGCAGGAAAACGGATAACACAACTTGTCTTGGAAGCAAGCAGCAAAATGAGGCAGTAAAAACCCATCAGCATACATCATCCTATCATGGCCCAGTGTCATCCCCAGCCTCTATTAGCCCTCGCTGCATCAGCGCAAGTCCCAGACACTTTATCCTGTTTATAATTGCTGATGAGCAGTAATAAGGCCTCCAGGCCTCAGCTCCGTCCGTTCCACTTCGGCACCCACCTATTAGGTAATAACTTTTATTTACAGCCTTGCTTGATGTGCTGTTCTATTAGTACAGCTAGGAACTGAGCAGGGCAAAAAAAAAAAAAAAAAAATCTCCTTAATGGGCAGTATCATTGCAAGACTCAGATGATTTATAATGCAGCTTTGTGGCTGTTCTATCATGCTGCTTCTGGTTAGACTGCTTTGGGAAGGCTACATTTCTAACATGCTGCCCTCTAACGTTAAGGCACACACGTGCTACGGGGCAGCACCTGAAAGATACTCCCCAGACCCACTTATCCCCACCAAAAAGAAAAAAGAAAAAAAAAAGCCCTCAAAAGTTTTAAAGGAGGAGAGGGGAGAAGGGTATTAAATTCCCTTGATATCCTTTTCAAATAATGTTGGCTCAGGCATTTTGCCCCAGTGGAGCAATAGAACAGCCAATTAATGGAAGTTCAGGGCTCTTTCTCCTTGGTAAGAATGCAAGCTATGACAAAATGAATGACCATAAATGTGAAAAAAAAAAAAAAACAAACCCATAAAAAACAAACAAAAAACCCACCCAGCTATAACTGCATTTGTGGATCCAAGCAAACTGAATTTGCACAAAGGATGTGGACCACGAGAAGCTCAACACCTCAGCCTAGGCTTCTTACATACACACATCTCCAAAATAGCATCAAGCCATATCACGCTTTACTTTCCTTTTTATACTAGAGTGCATTTTTATTTTCCAAGTGCAAAAATTCCTCTTGATGAGACTGGCACCCTGGCTTGATGTTCACTCATTCACTTATATTCAGCCTTTTCTCAGAAGGGGAGCCTCTCCTGAGTCAAACACAAACAAGGCCTCGGAAGCAAGTCTGACTTTAAGTCCAGCAAACTCACCTATCATGTACTGAGCCAGCCTACAGCACAAACACAGCAATGGTGGCAACGGGACCTCACTCTCATTTGGGGCTACAATTAAAAAACAGTAAGCTTTCCTTGACCTTTCCTGAAATCTATACATTGTGTGAGGTGCTTTTAATCTTACCTACTGTTATTTACACTCCCTAATTCTATTCTTTAACTGAAACAACAATTGAAGTAGACTGATTACAGTTTTTAATGGGGGGGGGGACAAGAAAAAGCATTTAGCAGGTTATTTCCCTTCCCCAGTCACCTACTCAACCAAAACCCACACACTTGTCAGTAAACAGCTACTGTTTACTGTTCATACCATGATGAACTTTGGTGAGAATTGCTTAAGAATTGCTTTTTCCCCCCCAGTGGCAAAACATGGCAAGATAGCACCTTTTTTTAATTTCAGCATATTATGGGGGTACAGATGTTTAGGTTACATATGTTGCCCTTGCCCCCACCCCCCGAGTCCGAGCCTCAAGCATGTCCATCTCTCGGATGGTGCGCATTGCACTCTTTGTGTATGCATATACCTGTCCCCTCCACCCCCTCCCCCCCGTCCGACATCCAATAGATGTTATTCTTATATGTACACTTATGTGTTGATCAGTTAATACCAATTTGATGGTGAGTGCATGTGGTGCTCGTTTCTCCACTCCTGGGACACTTCACTTAGTAGAATGCGTTCCAGCTCTATCCAGGAGTATACAAGAGGTGCTATATCACCATTGCTTCCTAAAGCTGAATAGTACTCCATGGCATACATACACCACACTTTATTAATCCACTAATGTACTGATGGACACTTGGGCTGTCTCCACATCTCTGCAACTGTGAACTGGATAGCACCTTTTTGATTAGAGAAATTTCTGCAATCTTGCCAAATATTTGATATTAATTTTGTCCCCTGCCCCAGGATCCTCCTTCAGGACCCAAGATGATGAGTGCACCAGGTAAAGCATTTTTTTTTTTTTGAGACAGAGTCTCACTGTGTTGCCCAGACTAGAGTACCGTGGTGTCATCCTAGCTCACAGCAACCTCAAACTCCTGGGCTCAAGCAATCCTTCTGCCTCAGCCTCCCGAGTAGCTGGGACTACAGGCATGTGCCACCATGCCCGGCTAATTTTTTCTATATATTTTTAGTTGTCCGATTAATTTCTTTCTATTTTTCGTAGAGACGGGGTCTCGCTCTTGCTCAGGTTGGTTTCGAGCTCCTGAGCTCAAACAATCCGCCCGCCTCGGCCTCCCAGAGTGCTAGGATTACAGGCGTAAGCCACTTCGCCCGGCCAGGTAAAGCATTTTTAAAAAAATACTTTTTCCTTGCTTTGACAGATTTACTGTTTTGATCTTTCTTCAGTGGTTACATTAAATGCTAATAAAAAATGAAAGGTTTATATCTTTCTTAATATTCTCCTGATGGGAACTTGCACATTACATAAGTAGGTCAAATTTCTAATTTTCTGCCTCAAATGCTGATACTCCAGACCCAAGGGAAGAGCTATACCTGAAGGACCAACAAGAAAGAAAGAAAAAAGAAGTGAATTACACAGCTGAACTCACACCCAAAGCCATCTTCCTTTAAAACTCCACAGAGCAGAGGAAGATTGTGAAGTCCTCCTCAGAAGAGCCACCTACAGCGTGTAATATTGACCAATATAGTTTGTAGTCACTAAACTCTCTAGGGTTAAACGTATTGGTTAATATAGGTCTGTGGATACTGACTCTACCAGGAGATAAAACATGCAAATGTAGGTATTTCTAAGATTTATAGGACCACCTCTGATTTAAAACCAACACCCTTTAGCTTCTGAATCAATTTAAAATATCTTATATAAACTTCTTGGTAACACGACAGCAAGGAAACATTTCCCTTTAACTGGCTTCTGAATACTGATGTGAAAGTGCTCAGCACATCAATCTTCTTTAACTCCCAGGTGAAAGGCTGTTTCTTCTCTTCTCTTTGCAAAAACAAACAATAATATTACAAGCAGACTGCCCAAAAGAAGTGAGTCAAGAAAAGGTTTTGGGGGAAAAAAGAGAAATGATCAATACAAGGCCGTTCTAGTTCACGTTATGTTCATCACACTGAAAGGAAAGTAAGTGACCCAGAAGGATAAACACGGGAGGGAGGGAAGAGGGAAAGAGAGAGGGAGGGAAGGAGGGAGGGAGGGAGGGAAGGAAGGAAGGAGGGAAGGAAGGAAAGAAGGAAGGAAAGAAGGAAGGAAGGAAGGGAACATAACAGGCAAGGGATATACAGTAAAACTGAATTAACATGCTTCTTATGGGGTGGAAAGATGACACTTTTTGGAAAAACTGCCTTGATGTTTAATGGGACAGTTTCTATTACCATCCGCTTCAATCTCAGGCAATCTACAGCTCCCTTATGCCATGAATGGTTATTTTATTTGCTACTCTACTAACTATAATCTACGCACAGCATTTTTTTAACCATCATTTTTCAAGTCTATCAGACAGAATATTATCTACTCAACATATTTGCTGAAAGAAGAGTAAAAGTGAATATTGATACAGTAGAGCAAAAGTCTGCTGACAATCTTGTCAAGTCTGTACACTTGTCTACGAATTTTTTTATTTTAATTTCAGAAATAAAAGGACTATAAAATGAAAAGGCAAAATAAAGCCTTTAAGAGTGGGCAACTAGGCCAGGTGCAGTGGCTAATGCCTATAATCCCAGCATTTTGGGAGGTCACGGTGAGAAGACTGCTTGAAGCTGCAAGTTTGAGACCAGCCTGAGCAACATAGCAAGACTCTGTCTCCTAAAAAAAATAGCCAGGCATGGTGATGCATGCCTGTAGTCCCAGCTACTCGGAAGGCTGAGGCAGGAGGATGCTTCATCCTAGGAGTTTGAAGCTGCAGTGAGGTATGATCATGCCACTGTATTCCAGCCTGGGTGACAGAGTGAGACCCTGTCTCAAAAAAAAAAAAAAAAAAGAAAAGAAAAAAGGGCAACTAACTAGGGAGGAAGCAATAGCCTTTTTTTCATATGCTAAAAAGTCTATCCCTTGATATTTTCAACCTAAAAGCCAAGAGGTAGTCAATGCCATACTTTGATGATGCCAACCCACACCGCAAAAGAGGAGCAGAGTTCTTGGGCTAGTCACTTTCAAGGATCCTGTTGCAGAGACTATTTATACAAGTAACCTTAAGACTAGTCATGGTTCTATCTGTCTATCACAGCTTAAATTTTAAGGTTTATTAATGCAAACTGTAATAAAAAATATAAAATAACTTTTGCTATAATTTTGCAAGTAAGTCTTATTTTAAAATGTCATATAGCATGTCTTTAAATAAGAAATCCTAATAAAAGGCAACAAATTTCCCTCTTTTCCCACAAGGCACTTTAAACATAATAACTTCATGAAGATAGCCACCTAAATAACCAAATACCTTCCAAATAAAATTACCTAAAGGAGATAACCATAGCTCAGACTACAATGTTTTACCTTAAGGTATAACTTGATGGTTAGAAAGATGAAGGACAAAAGGGAATCTTCTGGTGGTTTGTTGCCAAGAAAAGCAAACTCTTTTCTTCACAATATACTTGTTCTTGGCAGGAATATTGTGAGAATTAACAAGGGAACATGTGGAAAACATTCTGAGCTCTTTGAAGAAATGTAAACTCTGTCTAGTAATCCGAAGGTGTGATATGCTTTAACTCTCACATTCTAACCAAAAGCAACCTGGGACTTGGCAGCACTTTCGACTCTGTTGATTGTGGAAATCCCCGAGCTCTAAAAGATAGCAAGGGTAGCATGGAGTGGGGACAACCACACACCCTGCATTTGATTTTTTTCTGCTTAAATATCAAACTGATCATGTTGCTGCTATTTTTTTCTATCTAAAGATTACACTGAGTTTAAGTGTTAATAGTTCTGTGTGGCTAAAAGCCAGCATCTAAAGAAGTCTTTCCCATCTAGCTCACAAGACAAACTGGCCTTTCATTTGCTACTACAGCTACTCTTTGCAATCTGCTTCTTAGACTCCAAGTTATCCCAAAGAAATTTCTTAAAAAGAGATCCCTCTCTCATTTTATTATGCAGACCAAACCACTCTACACTGCTATCCACCTCTAAATTATGATAATACCCTTTACTTGATCAAAACAGTAGTCACTTGAAATATAAATGGAAATCAATTAATCAACCTCTCAGGTGTTTACTTACTAAACTGCGTAATAATGGGTCTAATGCTAACCTTTAGATCTAATTTTCAAAGAACTAAAAAAAAATTGACCTGTTTACTGAAGAAGAGGTCACTATCATTTTTTCACTCTATACCCCTATCTGAAATATGTGGTCATATACCTATAATATGTATATATTTGTGCGTGTGTATGTGTATGCTATATATAAACTATATGTGTGAACTAAAATGTATGTTATAAAATGAATTTACAAAATAGAAGTTTTAAAAAGGCTGAGATAAAGAGCTTTTGCTGTTTTCTTCCCTTACCTCACAAACTATACATTGTGTGCTCTTCACCAGAGACCACTGACTTAAAGAATGACTTTATTGTAGCCTAAGTATTCTTTTTCTAACACACATAATCATTAAACTCAAGGCTGTTTCAGGTCCAACCTTGTATGGACAGATCAGCTGGGAGGGGATCAGTAAGATCTCACTTAGGGTCTCACCCTATGGCTCCTAAAAAATAGCACCACTGTAAGGTAATTATTTACTGACCATTTATGCCTAAAGGCCCATGCCGAATCTGTCCGGTAGATCTCTGCGAGAGCCCCTCATGGTAGAAGCACCACAGAGCACGTGTCAGAGGCAAGAATCCTACTCTTGAAGAACCTAAAGACTACAAGGAACATCTGGCAATATAACAATAACAATTAGTGATTTCAAAGAAAAATTATCAGGATCCCCACCATGGGCAACCTGCTGACTGCAGGACAGAGAGAAAGTCGAAGGACAAAGATAGTTAACCTGTGGTTTTCAAAGTAAATCACTTAATTTACCTCTCAAAACAGGAAGTTCTGTTCTCTATTAGAGTCAGGGCCAGTATTCAAGGCTGAGGCAGTCTGGCCAGTGTGAGAGGGTACAGAACAGGCTTCTTGAAAAGAAGGACAGCAGGCTGAACTTGATGACCTTTAATGTCCATGCTGAGAAATGTCAACTTTCCCTCAGGCTTTTTAGGAGATGGCCTGCACATTGCATTAATTTCCTTCCAAGCCAGAAATTCTCAATCTTTTTCTAGTTAAAAGGTATGTATTCATACCTTCATACCTTCGACCTAAACGAAGGCCTAGAAATGTGCCACCGAGAGCTCAATGCTTCTCTTACCATTTCACTCACGAAGATCTAAAAATATGACCTTCAGTTCCCACCATAATACTGACATGCAACAGAGAATGTGATTAAAATAAAATTAATTAATAAAACTGGGTATGGCAAAGAATGCTAGTACTTCTACTTTATTCTTCCTTCCACCTAAAATACCTATTGATGTGTTTATCAACACCATGTAACTGGTATGCCACTTTAAAACCCAAAATCTTTAATAAGATTATAATAGCAGCTACCAATAATTGAAGGTGTACGATGTACACTTATGTATATTATTTCTTTTCTTACATCAAACCTTTGAGATAGACTTATCACCTCATTTTATAAAGGAAGAGCAAGTTTTGAGATGTCAACTTAATATACTTAAAATCACAATTTTTAAGTAGCTAAGCTAGAATCTGAAACCAGATCTGGCTCTAGAACTCACATTTTAAAACTACTTCATTATATGCTATATTTCTAAATTTGTGTTTAATTTTTTCCATATTTCATTCAATGATATGTTTTTCCACTGTCTGGTTAGGAGAAGAAATAATTACACTAAAATTTGAAAAGCAGTAACAAGATGTAGTGAAAAAACAACACAGGCCTTTGCATCTGAAAGATACGTGTCCAAGTCCTGGCTCCATTACTTACTAGCAATATTACCTCTGGAAATGTACTTAACTTTCTGAGTGCCCTTTTTCATCTATAAAAGAGGAATAATGATAACTATCTTGCAGAACTGTTCTGAAGATTAAGTGTGCACATATATAAAGTATGCTGAATGGTATCTGGCAATGCAGTGAGCATGCAATAAATGCCACTGTTATTTTCAGATACACAAAATAGTATAGGATCCAAGAGAAGGAAACGGATCTACCTAGAAGATGGACACAAGTACATGATATTCAGGAGAAGTTTCTGCTAGTTTCAGTGTCTAAGCTGAGCACATAAGTCTCTTTTCCAAACCTCTCAGGATGATCCACTGTGTTCAAGGTTCACTCCTTGACTGCTACCTGAACAAGCTGGTAATGCTAACAGTAAACTCTGCTCTGAGGGCAGAGACTGGAAGGAAAGAAGACAGACTAAAGTACACTGTTCATTTGAGGTTTTGGGTCTCAAATCAAAGGGCTCTCAATGTTTTCAAGCTTCTGGCTAGAGGGGGCAGACAGCTGGCTCTCCGACTGCCCACTGGCTAATCAGAACAATCTGTCACTCCAGGCATAGTTCTCTTCTACCTCAATCAAGTAAAGAAGTCCACTCTACCTGGTGGAGCTTGGGGATTGGGCACAGCAGGGATAAGAGCGTATCAGGACTATTTCACACACCCCTGCCTCAAAGCTGGTCATTTGGAAGAGAAGAGTAAAACTAAGTTCTGTAGAGTACAGTGCCTGGATGTTACTCTGAAACTCTGCAAAGACAGGCCTGTTTGAGGTTTAACATGAAACTATCAGCATTTAAAGGAGCTGAGGTTTCAGTGTGAATTTGTACATGGAAATAGCTTGTGCTATTTCTCTTGGGGAGTTATAAGGACTTTTTAAGTTATGAAAAATACTGACTGTGACCTTTAGAAAAACAATAATTATTTTGACTCTTCCAAATATAATCCTTGAGATATTTTAAATTGCAGGAAGCACTACTTAAAAGGGCCAATATTGTTTAAAATAAATTAAGCTATAGGCTAAGGGAACAATGGTCATTTTGACTGCTCTTTGGATAGCTACAAGATTCATGACTTCGTGTTTAATACAAATGTCAAAGATGCACAAAGATGTTTTTGGGACTCTACGCATCTGAAAAGAATACTTTCAGCATATCCATGGCTTTAAGACGAACGAAAGAAAATAATTTTTTAAAACTACTAGGATACTATAATAGTCAACTTAAAACACTGATTTTTCTATATTAACACTTCTTTCAGCCTCCGGCCTCCATTATTCAAACAAAGTTTTTTTTTAGTAGGTCTGAGACTTAGGCAAATCAGCCGTATGCTAACAAACTGGGCAATGATCTGCATTTTCTGTATGTCTCATGTCTTAGTAACAATCTTCAGATATTAGGAAGTAGGTAAATTTTGATATTCACCGTCTTCCATCTAGTGCCAGCATTAACTCAGTCAATCTGACCCCCTCAAGAATACCACTCTGATCTCTGCTCACACTCCACTCCCAATACTAAGCACATAATATATCACTTCACAATTGAGGGAAGAAATTAGAATACCCCAATTTAGAAGCACATCAATTTAGAACCAGTTGCTAATTTCTGTGAAGAATTCAGATAAGGATGAATTCACATAAGAATGATGTACTTACCTGTACCACAGGATCTTTTGGTTGGTGTGACTAATGAGACATGAGCTGTGTCTGTGCATGGCCCACCTAGAAACAGAAAGGCAGGCACGTCAGTCAGGACACATATATCTGCTACATGCCCACAGTTGCTCTTGAATCTAGAGAAACCTACAAAGTAAAGGATCATGCTGCAGATACACAGGAGGAGGAGCAGGAAAGATGGTAGAGGTGATGGTGGGTTAATCCTAAGGACCTAATTTTAGTTTTGCAATTTACTCTATAGTGCTCCATAGTCTTTCTAGATTCTAACATGCTTTTCGTAAAAAATAGTCAAGTCTTACAAAATGTTAACAAGTTAAAGAATAAAAATTTAATTAGAATTCAGATCTGGTTAGAAGAAATTACCTTTAAGTTTAGGAAGATGAGTTCTTCCACAGAGCAATAAGGAGTTGGTTCCTAACCTCTTAGATTGGTCTCAGTGGTCACCCTACCTCTGAATTTACTTAAAAACCAGCCTTGTTTGAAGGGGGAAACTCCATAAGAAACAAGAAACTGCTTAGCAGGAGAAACAAGGATCATTTTAATGTATAAGGAAAGCATTACTGATCAAGGAAGAATATCTAGTTTTATTATAAGAAGTATTATATGAAGAGGGCCTTTATAAAATCTTGGTGGGCCCAGAGATCTGATGCACAGGCATAATTCAAGAGTATGCAAGAGATGTAATTAGTCAGTCTTCAGAATCAGGACTGAAGTTGATATTGATACATACATAACCCCACATCTCCCAGTGACATGCCCTACCTTCTGAATTAAGAAGTTACTATACAAATATGAAGGCCAGTGGTTCTCGATATCCCTGGTAGGGGGCAGTGAGGATGATCATAAAGGAATAGAACACACAGGCAAATGTTACACATTTATTTTGAATGATCCCCAAATGATCATGACCAGCAGAGGGGAAACATGGTTACTTGGCACAGTTCAGCAGTCCCCAACCTTTTTGGCACCAGGGACCAGTTTCAGGGAAGACAATTTTTCCACAGCCGGTGGGGGGTGGGAGAAGGATGGTCTGGGGATGATTCAAGCACATTATATTTATTGTGCAGTCAAACCTCTTGACTTATGATAATCTGAATTTGCAGCTGCTCCCCAGCACTAGCATCACCACCTCAGCTCTACCTCAGATCATCAGGCATTAGACTCTCATAAGGAGCGCACAACCTAGATCCCTCACATGCGCAGTTTACAGTAGGCCTCGAGCCCCTATGAGAATCTAATGCTGCTGCGGATCTGATGGGAGGCGGAGCTTAGGTGGTGATGGGAGAGTTGGGGAACAGCCGTAAATACAGACAAAGCTTCCCTCACTCACCGGCTGTTCACCTCCTGCTGTGTTGGCTGGCTCCTAACAAGGCAGACCATACTGGTCTGCAGCCTGGGGGCTGGGAACTGCAGTTGTGTATTACCTATTACAAGATTTCATATCATTGAAGTTACTCTCTGAAAATCAAGGAAAGATGAAAAAGCTCTGAGATCTGTTCCTAGAGTTTATGCCACTGAGATTCACAGATTTAGAAACTTGGAGATCCCACCTAAGAATTTCACCATTAGCCCACTTTTTCTCTTACCAAGGCCATAATGGCAGCAGCCCTTGAGAAGACACAAAGGGGAAATTTTAAAAGGGAAGAAAAACCAAGTAAGGATACATTGTTAACTTCAAAGAATGCCTAGCAAATACCTACTATATGTTACCACAGGTTAGTCTCACAGTCAGGGAGCTTATAATCTTTATAGGAACATTTATGCACATAAATAAATACAATACATGACAGCAATCAATAGCTGGACGGAAAGTGGTCGGTCAAGTGCCAAAGAAAATGAAACAGGCAATAAATGCTAGATGTAATCAGGAAGGAGGAGGTTCACCATCGGCCTGCATTACATGGAAATCCAAGAATTTGAAAATGAGGCAAGAATAAATTGGAGAGTTTTGAAAGTCAGATCATAGAACAGGGTATTTTAATAGAAAAATTTTCTATAAATGTCACACTCACCAGAGAATGCTTCACTTACTGAAATTCTAGACGTTCGAACGGGCAACTGCGACATGAAAACAGGCAACACAAAGAGACAACGAGCTACAGGTAAACCTAACACAGACTCCATAATCTCAATCCTCTGGGTTTTTATAGCTCCATAAAATACTGTAGCTTCTGCTTCCATTTAAAGTTTTTCATTTGTTTTTATTAACTGAAGCATTCTTATTTCTTCAAAAATATTAAATATAGGCTTTCATAGAAGACTCAGTTTAACTCTGGCAATTACTCCCAACTTGCCAAGTAATCTTAGATGAGTGATCCTCAGTTTCTTTAACAAAAAAATAGGAATAGCGAAATTGCCAATAAGCCAGACACTTATGATAAATCATCTATATGAAAGGCTTCATAAACTATAAAGCTTTATATTACGCATCACTTTCTCTTCCACCAGATTTTTTTTTCTTTTCTTTTTCCTGTGCCTGCATGAGTCAGAATCTTCCACCAGATTTTATGCTCCCAGGAATCAAGAATCACATTGTTATCTACCCTTGAGTCATGGTTATTTGAACAACGGGTGCTTAATAATGCTCATCATGACCACTGCAAGTGTTTAATTTTATCAGAAGAGTAATGTACATTTTTAAAGAACTTTTTTGGCCGGGTGCAGTGGCTCACACCTGTAATCCTAGCACTCTGGGAGGATCGTTTGAGCTCAGGAGTTCAAGACCAGCCTGAACAAGAGCAAGACCCCATCTCTACTAAAAATAGAAAAAATTAGCAAGTCAACTAAAAATAGAAATAAAAAATTAGCCAGGCATGGTGGTGCATGCCTGTAGCCCCAGCTACTCGGGAGGCTGAGGCAGGAGGATCGCTTGAGCCCAGGAGTTTGAGGTTGCAGTGACCTAGGTTGATGCCACGGCACTCACTGTAGCTTGGGCAACAAAAGCGAGACTCTCTGTCTCAAATATAAATAAATAAACAAAAATAAAGAACTTTTTTTAATGAGGTATAATATAAAGAGAATGAAATATAAAGTATAACATAAGAGAATGAAATGCATTGGTCTTAAATGTATATCCTATGGGATTTTATATATACTTGTGTAATGACCATCAGATCAAATATTAGAATATTTCCAATATCCATGAAGTTCTTGGAATCACTTTAAAAATATAGACTCTGGAAATTTTGATGCAATAGGTTGGGGTGGGCACAGGAGGATATTTGTGTACATTTCTAAACCAGCTGAGCACAACGTAAATATTAACAGCCCAGTTGGTTCCAATTTCTGATAACATTTTCTTATTCCCTAGCATAATAACTATCTGGCCAGGATCATTGAGTTCCTACAACACAGTGAGCTGCACAAAGTATGAGAGTCAATAATGGCTTACCTACCAGAATACTTTTTTTTAAAGGACAAAATAACTCATCCAGTAAAATTATAAGAGAAGGGAGAAATCATCAAATCAAAATCCCTAAAGAAATTTGGCCAGGACTCATGAATTGACAACCCATATTTACAAATGTCCTGAATGATTATCAAATAAGAGAATATTTACCTCATCTTTAGGTTGAGAGTTTATTATTTTAAAAACTTCTAGTGAATTTCTGTAGGTTTTGGCAAATACGCAAATAACTTTAAGGCTACCTAGCATATCTCAACATGCATCATCATGAAAGTGTTCTCCAGAGAGCTTGTTAAACTAACAACCCAATCCAATGTATTCACTACATTAAAGTACAAACGGAACCATAGTTGAGCCAAGACAAATTGACAGCAAGAGTAACTGGCAGTGATAATACACCCCAGCTTTGATAATTGGGCAATATTATAAACAGAGAGCTTTGAATTAAGTTTGGTCTGGCAGACTGTAACCTATGTAACACTTTAAAATCTGGAACAGAAGCATATGAGCACCACACATACATTCCACACTAAGTGTGCTGTCATCTAAAACTCCCATACTCTCACATAAAAGGAGCAGCCACAGGAGATTATGGTATCTACCCTTAACAATTACAGATCATTTCATATCAACTCTACTAAAATGAATGCAGGAAATAAGGGCCACACGAGGGAAACCTCTTTAGGCTTCTGTCCACAAAAATAAAAATATGCCATGTGGTTTCAATAAACAAAATAGCTTTGAGAGATGATGGTAAGGATTAAGGTCAGGGCATCTGCTACACCAAAGGAACAGAATTGCTTTTCTTTTCTGGACTTCTAGTGCCTGTGAGAGGGGTTGGCATATGTCCCAATAAATCATTGTAAACTCTTCTCCCATTTTTGGCCTTTCTTCTTTCCAAGCAGCAGGGCAGACAGAGCTAGTAACTGAAGAGCAAGGTAAGGAAAGCTCTTCACGACTGTGGGTTCTGTAGGTGAATGTAGAGGGTGTGTGTGTGTTGTGTGGGACTGAGGTTGGGAAAATAAACATATTTCTAAACACAGAACAATTCAAACCATTACCTTGTAGTCTGTATCAGTGTCAAACAAGTTTAGAAAAATAAGTTTTGGGTTTTTTATAACTGTTTAAAAAATCATAAAGTTCTTTGCTTAATATGACAGGGTCTCTGGAGATTCTAAACCAGATGATATTAAGCCTAACCAACCTGAAGTAGCTTTTAGCCAGTCATTGTGAGTGCTTCTTGCTTTCTTTTGCTAAAGCAAAATAAATAACTGATTTTTTTCCAAGCTTCTTCATTATCTAGAGATATTTAATAACAGACTAGCATTTTGCATTTGATATTACATTCAGAGAACTTTTTCCTTAAAAAATGTCAAGTTTCGACAATTTAAAGTTTGGAATTTGCAAGCAAATAATGCTTTTGATAGCTTGGGGTTTGTGACCAGAGAGGAATGAATATTCTCCCTTTTCTTCTAAGGATGCTTCTATTCTTCTATTAAAGATATAATACATAATGCAGCACTATGGATTGCATTTGCAATTCCACATGAAAGCTATGAAATGATATTCTTCAGCTGTATTTCCAACAAGTAGAAATCTTTACAACATTTGCAATAGTGCAGTGTATTTTCCTGGGGAAACAGTACTGATCTCAGCCCTGTAAAGCTGAAGACATGGGTCAAATCTGCATACTCACTTCATAGTAACCTGCAAAAACAGGACTAAATAAAGGTATCCCATTGACTATCAACACTCACATTTCAAAGTGAAGTAGCGGAATTCTTAAAATTTTTCAGCCTCCTAAAGAGTTACTGAGCATGCCAAAAAAAACCCGAGCTACCTACTCATGTAGTAGTCAATCACATAGGCTAGCTGAAGACTGTGATTCAAAAAGGAAAGTAGAGAACACTAGTTTAGAGGATGGCTGCATTTAGCCTAGCAATCCTTTTAAACACTCAAAATCAAAGGCTAAGTAAATACGGAAAAATAGTATTTCTCCTTAACCTTGAAATAGAGATCAACGATCTACTCTAAAAGATTTTGTTAAAATAGCTGTGATGACTGATTATTTTTGGCTCCTGGTTCCACCAGCCCTCACTGGCTGCAGTTAAACCATGTGCTTAAAGCCTGTCAATTAGAAAAAATGGACTGTCAAGGAGTCGGTCAGCTAAAAATTGCCAGAAGCTCAATAATCAAACAAATATTCTACTATCAGCCCTTTCATGGTAACTGCAAAACATTAAAACACAAAAATAGCCATTCCTTTTGCAGATTTATAACACTTCAATTTTCTTGCTTAATTAACATGACATTTACATAACAGTATCTAATTAATTACCAAGGAAAGGCACTATGGGCTAATTAGAAATGCATCATCCTTTTTTAACCAGCTTGTCAATTCCACTCTATCATAATCTGTACACTGTTTACCTTTGCAGTATCTCACCTTTCCAGGTTCACAGTTCTAAAGGTGATTTTGGACAACAAATTCAAGAGCTACAATTCTCTCCTCTCTATAAAGATTCAGAATATCTTATCAAGCATTTCTTGATGAGGCTTCTCATAAATACACCAAAAAAACAAGAAGCAAAACGATGCAATGGATATAGTGAAATAAACTACACTGTTTCCTGATATACCCATGTTAAGAATGTAAAATTATCTTCTAAAAACTTCAAATAATCTATATTTCTTCAGCAGTAAGATATTCCTTCTCTACAAACCTTCAATACACACATGGAGATTTAAAATAGTAAAGAATTGATGGTAATAAATGAGTATCGGGCACAGATCAGAATGCACAAGAAAACGTCATCTCTTCAGAAAAGAAAACCCATCCTCCAACCTCACCCTAAACCAACAATTCATGATGTATTTTAATCAGAAAGGGCATACCTAACCTGTACACATAACTGAATTTGAAAAGCACCATCTATTGAAAACAAGGATACATGGAGATATAATGAGTGGGAATCAAAGTTTACAGGAAATCTTCAGCACAGATAATAGCTCTCCCATTTCTCAAAATGAAACTTCCAAATTAAACCATTTACGAAGCTTGTTAGAGGATCTAAGTGTTAATCTCTCAAGTTAAAAATTCCAATCCTAACTCAGTGCGTGATCTTTCATATCATTTAGATCTAAATTACAGATTTAGGAGAAGGGGATTTTCAAAATGGCTGAGAAATGGCTATTGGTAGCTTATCTATTTTGTTCATAAGAGCGCCTCAAAATTTCACTGCACTCTACTAATTCCCTTAAATAATTACAGGCATGCCTCGGAGATATTGCAGGTTTGGTTCCCGATCACCCCAGTAAAGCGAATATTTCAACAAAGTACAAGTCACAAGAATTGTTCGGTTTCCCAGCGCATATAAAAGTTATGTTTACACTATACTGTAGTTTAAATATGCAATAGCATTATGTCTACAGAATATACATTCCTTTAATTTTATATTTTATTGCTAAAAAATGCTAATGATCATCTGAGCCTTCAGTGAGTTCTAATCTTTTTGCTGGTGGAGGGTCTTGCCTTAATGTCGATGGCTGCTAACTGATCAGGGTGGCGGTTGCTAAAGGCTGGGGTGGCTCTGGCAGTTTCTTAAAATAAGACAATAAGGAAGTCCTCCACATCGATTGACTCTTCCTTTCACAAAAAATTTCTCTGTAGCATGTGATGCTGTTTGATAGCATTTTACCCCTAGTAGAATTTCTTTCAAAATTGGAGTCAATGCTCTAAAAACCCACTGCTGCTACATCAACTAACTTTACAGAATATTTTAAACCCTTTGTTGTCATTTCAACAATATCCACAAGCATCTTCACCAGGAGTGAAGAAATGCATCTCAATAAACTACTTTCTTTGCTCATCCATAAGAAGCAACTCCTAGGCTGGGTGCTGTGGCTCGCGCCTGTAATCCTACCACTTTGGGAGGCTGGGGCAGGAGGGCTGCTTGAGGCCAAGAGTTCAAGACCAAGCCTGGGCAATAGTAAGACCTTATTTTCCCAAAAAATAAAAATTAGCCAGGCATGGTGGTGCACACTTGCAGTCCCAGCTACTCAGGAGGCTGAGGCAGGAAGACTGCTTGAGGCTAGGAGTTTGAGATTGCAATGAGCTATGATGACACCACTGCACTCTATCTAGCCCAGGCAACAGAGACAAACCCTGTCTCTTAAAAAAAAACAAAGCAACTCCTCATCTGTACAAGTTTTATCATGCAATAGCAGCAATTCAGTCACATTTTTAGGCTCTACTTGTAACTCTAGTTCTCTTGCTATCTCTACCACATCTGCAGTTACTGAAGTCTTAAATCACTCAAAGTCTTCCATGAGGGTTGGAATGAACTTATTCCAAATTTCTGCTAATGCTGATATTTTGAGCTCTTGCCATGAATCACAAATGTTCTTAATGGCACCTAGAATGGTGTATCCTTTCCAGAAGATTTTGCATTCACTTTGCCCAGAGCCACCACAAGAATCACTATCTACGGCAGCTATAGGCTTATGAAATATATTTCTTAAATAATAAGACTTGAAAGTTGAAATCAGTTCTTGATCCATGGGCTGCAGAATGGATGTGTTAGCAGGCTTGAAAACAACATTCATCTCCTCGTACATCTCCATTGGAGGCTCTTGGGTGACAGGGTGCACTGTCAATGAGCAGTAATATTTTGAAAGGAATTTTTTTTTTCCCAGCAGTAGGTCTCAATAGTGGGCTTAAAGGCCTGGTGCAGTGGCTCACACCTGTAATCCTATCATTCTAAGAAGCCGAGGTGGGAGGATTGTTTGAGGTCAGGAATTCGAGACCAGCCTGAGCAACATCGAGACCCCATCTCCATCAAAAAATAGAACAAAATTAGCCAGGCGTGGCGGTGCATGCCCCTAGTCCCAGCTACTGGGGAGACTGAGGCAGAAGGATCATTTGAGCTCAGGAGTTTGAGGTTGCTGTGAGCTATGATGCCACCACTGCATTCTACCGGGGCGACAGAGTAAGACTCTGTCTCAGAACAAACAAACAAAAACGACAAAAAAACCCCAAAAAACCAAAACAGTGGGCGTAAAATATTTAGTAAACCATGCTGTAAAGAGATGTGCTGTCATCCAGGCTCTGTTGTCCATTTATAGAGCACAGGCAGAGTAGATTTAACGTAGTTCTTACAGCCCTAAGATTTTTAAAATGACAAATGAGCACTGGCTTCAACTTAAAGTTACCAGCTGCATTAGTACATAAAAAGAGAGTCAGTGTGTCACTTGAAGCTTTCAAGCCAGGCACTGACTTCTTCGTAGCTATGAAAGTTCTAGATGGCATCTCCTTCCAATATAAGGCTGTTTTGTCTACCTTGAAAATCTGTTTAGTGCACCCACCTTCATCAGTGATCTTAAGCCACATATTCTGGATAACTTGCTCCAGCTTCTACATCAGCATTTGCTGCTTCACCTCACACTTTTATGTTTTGGAGATGGCTTCTTTCCTTAAACCTCATGAACCAACCTCTGCTTCCTTCAAACTTTTCTTCTGTGGCTTCCTTATCTCTCTCAGCCTTCACAGAACTGAAGACAGTTAGGGCCTTGCTCTGGATTAGGCTTTGGCTTAAGGGAATGTTATAGCTGTTTGACCTTCTATCTAGACCACTCAAACTTTCTCCCCATCAGCAATAAGGACACATTTGTATGTTCACTGGAATAGCACATTTAGTTTCCTCCAAGAACTTTTCCTTTACATTCACAACTTGGCTGTTTGGTGAAAGAGGTCTAGCTTTTGGGATATCTTGGCTTTCGACATGCCTTCCTCATTAAGTGCTTAATCATTTCTAGCTTTTAATTTAAAGTGAGAGACATGTGACTCTTCCTTTCACTTGAACACTTAGAGGACATTATAGGATTATTGACTGGCTTAATTTAAATAATGTTGTGTCTCAGGGAACGTGGAGGCCCCAGGAGAGGGAGAGAGATGGGGGAATGGCTGGTCAGTGGAGCAGTCAGAACACATACAGCATTTATTGATTAAGTTCACTGTCTTTTATGGGTGTGGTTTGTGACATCCCAAAATAATGACAACAGTAATATCGAAGATCACTAATCACAAATCACCGTAACAGATATAATAATAACGAAAAAGTTTGAAATACTGCAAGAATTACCAAGATGTGGCACAGAGACATCAAGTAAACACATGCTACTGGAAAAATGGTGCCAACAGACTGCTCAATGCAGGGTTGCCACAAATCTTCAATTTGTAAAAAATGTTTAACATATGTAAAGTATGATGAAGTGGAATTAAATAGAATGAAGTATGTCCATACAGTGCTGGGCAGCTCTGAAAATATGGAGTATACATGAGCATGCAGGGGTTTGCTTATCATTAGCCTACTGGCTCAACAGAAATAAAATTGAAATTCTCCCACGCCACCTTCCCCATGGAACAACACTAAGAGCAAACTGAGTCAGGAATGCTCTCCATTTGCCCAGTGCTGATGGACTCTTTAGAGGAGTAGAGGTGGACATCCCAGCAGGGGCCAGGGGATGTGTTTTGGAAGGAATGCTGTCTCCTGACCCGGCAATACAATTAACGGAATAAGCCTCAAGGGCAGAGGCAGATTTATTCATCTTGGTAACCTAGCACAGTAGGTGTTCAAAATGTGTTTTTCACTACTAACTGAAAATGATCCAGGCCAAAAGGAGTTAGTGAATATACCCAGCTATTCAGAAATGAAATTATTAATAAATGCAATTGATTTTCATCATATTTACATGTAGATCTAGCATAGCAGTTCTTAAACTTTTTGGTCTTGGGACCTTTTTACACTTAAAAATTATTGACCACACTAACAAACTTTTGTATATGTGTGTTGTGTTATGTCTATTGATATTTACCCTATATGAAATTAAAGTTGACAGAATTTTTAAATGTTTTCATTTAAAATTAACGAAATTACATATCAACATAAAAACATATTCTTTTATGAGAAATGACTATAGCTAAAAAAAAATAGAGTGACCTGGATTACAGGAAAACACCTGAATCTTCATATCTGTATCTACGTTTAATCTGTTGCATGTGTTGATTACACACACATGAAGAAAACTTGCTCTTACACAGATATGTAGTTCAAAAAGATAAGACCTCACGAATTCCCTTAATACGTCTTGGTAACCTCTATAGGTCCTCAGACAGCACTTTGAGAATCACTGGTATAGAAGAAAACAGTGAACCTAAAGGTTAATGTAATTTCCAATTTCCCGATATTACTTACATGCCAATTGACTTATTCTAGTCTTGCAGAGACCAATTGATGCACTAAGTGTAAATAACAGGAAAAGGTTTGCCTATTATTAACAAAATGTTAATATTTAAGTAAATAAAGGCAAGGGATAGTGGAATAAACTCTATAGTCATAATTTCAAACCGAGATATTCCATTTCCGCTACTTATGTAGGAAGAATAAAAACATGTTTTATGGAATTCAAAGGTTTCTGGGCAAGCCATTAAATTCATTCAATTTCAGTTTTTCAGACATAATCTCTCACCTAGAATGCTTATGACCAAAACAGAGTTTCCCATACATTAAGATGCTAACGAACATTCACCATGAATACTTAAAATGTGATAAAGCCAAATAGAAATTAACAATAAATTCTAAGACATCGCCATTTTGGGGATCAAAAATAGAACCCTTTTTTAAGAGATTAAAATATCACCCGGCTAATAAAATCAGTTCTAATTTTAGACACTATTTTGTTTCTCTCTTGTGACAAAGCATATTTAATATGGATACGAAATCAGAGGCTGTCAATTCTTCGATTTAGGCTTCAGTTTTGACTATTTACAAGCTTAACTAAGGCCCAACTCAGACTTCTACATTTGCATTTTACCATCAACACAAGCATGATTCTCATAACAGCAGTAACGAAGACACCAATCAGCATTGGAAGCGCCTCTCTTTTCTTTATGCATAGTTCAGTTAGCTCCTGGCCTGTACCTGTAATTGATAGAAGGCTGCAGTGCTTTCCTTAGAAAAGGAAGTGACTTGTACATGTTCTTCATAAGAGGCTTCAGGAAAAAAATGGAAAAAGACATCTATTTAGGCCATAGGTACTGCTCCACAGACTTGTAAAAAGAACTTGGAACACAGGTGCCCTTCCTCCTTGACTCTTTGCTAAGCCTCTCCTCCCAGAGTTAGCTGTGTCATAGCTGGAAAGTGTTCAGAGTGACACTAAATGGAAGGTATCTTAGTCCAATCTTGTTTTACACACAGAAGTGAACACTGTCAGGTCTCACCAATAGGACCTCTCTTTGCAACTAATAGTTGAAAATATAACAATTTGAATTATGTAGTGAAGGGGTTATACTTGTATTTTAGAATTTTTAAAATTCCTTAATACAGTGCAATCGTATTGTTTTTAATAAATCTAAGGAATCATCCTTTAAATGCATCAAAAAGTGAAATGATTTAAAACTAACAAGAGGCCATGAACATAAAATATAAAGTTATACAGTCATTCTTTTGGCACTGGCAGCTCCGAATTTTCAGAGAAGTTCACAAACACAATTAAAATATATTCATGTAAGGTTAAAATGACTACCTTTTTTTTTTTTTTTTTTTTTTTTTTTGAGACAGAGTCTCACTCTTTTGCCCTGGTTAGAGTGAGTGCCGTGGCGTCAGCCTATCTCACAGCAACCTCAAACTCCTGGGCTCAAGCGATCCTTCTGCCTCAGCCTCCCGAGTAGCTGGGGCTACAGGCATGCGCCACCATGCCCAGCTAATTTTTCCTATATATTTTTAGTTGTCTGATTAATTTCTTTCTATTTTTAGTAGAGACGGGGTTGTGCTCTTGCTCAAAATGACTACTTCTAAAACATTCAAATCGATGCCCCATTATGATTTTTTTCAACCAAACATTTCTGTCATATATAAAGCTTTGACTTAGTTTAAAATCAGCATAGTGTCACCTATTACCTGTACCCACACAAAATAAAAACAATATGACAACTGCAAAGGGCTAAAGCTGCATGAAGTGTGGTTATTCACTATGACCTTTACTTTCACAGAGAAATACAGAGCATTTAGTTTAATAAGACCATTAAAAAAAATCTGTATTTGTAAAGGCAGGGTAGAGGAGCAGAGTGACGATATAGCTTCAAAACCTAGTCTGAAGAGCAATAACTGTATAACGCTGCTGGGTGCAGTGGTTCATGCCTACAGTCCCATCACTTTGGGAGGCTGAGGAGGCTGGAGGATCATTTGAGGCCAGGAGTTTAGGCAACATAGCGATACCTCGTCTTTAGAAAAAAAATAAGAAAAATTAGCTGGGCGTGGTAGCACGTGTCTATAGGCCTAGTTACTTTGGAGGCTGAAGCGGGAGGATCGCTTGAGCCTAGGAGTTTGAGCCTGCGGTGAGCTATGATCATGCTACTGCACTCCAGCCTGGGCAACAGAGAGAGACCCTGTTTCTAAAACAAACAAATACTATATAATCTCATAAGAAATCTTTGCCTTTATGGGGAACTAACCTTTCAGATTTGGAGACTTCTTAAGGTACTCCCGAAAATCAGTATTAAAGTTTGCTAGTATTCGCTATGCAAAGGGGAATCTTAGCTGGGCACAGTGACTCATGCCTCTAATACTAGCAATCTGGGAGGCCAAGGCGGGAGGACTGCTCGAGCTCAGGAGTCTAAGCTCACCAGTCTAAGTAAGAGCAAGACCCCATCTCTACTAAAAACAGGAAAATTAGCCAGGCGTGGTAGTGTGCGCCTGTAGTCCTAGCTACTCGGGAGGCTGAGGCAAGAGGATCGCTTGAGCCGGGGAGTTTGAGGTTGCAGTGAGCTTTGATGATGTCACTGCACTCCATCCAGGGCAACCAAGCGAGACTCTGTCTCAAAAAAAAAAAAAAAAAAAGAAAGGTTTTCAAAAGTAAGAAAAATTAAAAACAAAACTTTTCTAAATATTTAAAACAGTATGCATTTATTGGGATGTGCTACATGCTCCTAGGACAGAATAAAACAGAATAAAATAAAGTCTCTGCTAATTTAGGGCTCTGCCTCTAAATTTGTTCAGAGATGACATTCTCATGTCATAAAAGATAATGGATAAAAGACAATATGTGACTGGATGTTATAGATAAGAAGTACAGTAGCTGGGCATGGTGGCTCAAGCCTGTAATCCTAGCACTTTGGGAGGCCAAGGAGGACAGATTGCTTGAGGTCAGGAGTTCGAGACCAGCCTGAGCAACAGTGAGACCCTGTCTCTACAAAAAATAGAAAAATTAGCTAGGCATGGTGGCATGTGCCTGTAATTCCAGCTACTTGGGAGGCTGAGGCAGAAGGACCTCCACAGCTTGAGGTTGCAGTGAGCTATGATGATGCCACTGTACTATAGCCAGGGTGACAGAGCAAGACCCTGTCTGCCACCAAAAAAAAAAAAAAAAAAAAAAAAAAAAAAAAAAAAAAAAAAAAAAAAAAAAAAAAAAAAAAAAAAAAAAAAGGCAGCAGCCTCAACAAAAGGAAAACCTGAGCACTTTGCTATTTTCACTTTTATCTGTAGTGCTGTCTCAAACAAAAAAGAAGAAGTACAGGAACTCCTTGGAGGAAGCAATTAGTATAGATGAAATAATTTTGAGATGGGTCATAAAAGGTGTGAATAAAAATGGTAATATGAGTGGCATCGTATCTTCTGGGGACGGCAAGGGTCTGGTTTAATTCAAAGCTGAGCATCAGTGCTAGGAGGGGTAGGTAGGTCAGACATGCTGAGGGTCTAGATTACAGTGGAAGATATCTAATACAAGATTAAGAATCTGGATGACCGTATAGGCAGTGATAAATCAATGAAAGAATTTCCTTTATTAACATGATATCAATAGGAAATTAGGTTCATGGACTAGTAGAGTAGAAATAAAAACACGATGATAGGCTGGGCACAGTGGCTCACGCCTATAATCCTAGCACTTTGGGAGGCCAAATCGGGAAGTGCTTGAGGCCAGAAGTCAAGATAAGCCTGAGCAACACAGCAAGACCCTGTCTCTACAAAAAGTAATAAAAATTAGCCGGGCATGGTAGCATGCACCTACAGTACTAGCTACTCGGGAAGATTGCTTGAGCCTAGGAGTTTAAGGTTGCAGTGAGCTATGACGACACCACTGTACTCAAGCCTGGGGCAACAGAGCAAGACTGTGTTTCCAAAAAAAAAAATAAGCACAATGGCAGCAGTGACAACTTCCCACATCTTTAATATTTTTTTTCACTGAGCTAACTAGGGGATCACAAAGAAACACAAATTAGGAAAGATAAACAATAGCAGAGTAACTAAGAATAAATTTTAGTTTGTATACTTGGCACAATATATACTCTGAAGTTAAGAGGACCTTCAATGGGAGAAATGTTAAAAACAAGAACACTATGCATAACTTTATTCCAATAAATCCGGAAAGCTAAATGACATGGACATTTTTATAAAAAATATTAATTACTAAAACTGACTTAAAATGAGGTAGAACATATAAATAGTCCAATAATCACATAAGAAACCAAAAAGTTCTAAGACCTACTTGGAATAAGGTTATCAGGCTAGTCAGTTTTATGAATAAGTTCTCCAAGATTCCAAGGAATAGATATGTCAGATAGTACCAGAATATAAGATGAACACCTGCATTACGGCATAGGAAAAGATGAAAAGTTTTCTATAAGATTAACCTAATATTAAGACTAGACATAAATAACATGCTCATCACACATACAGAGACAAAATTAACTCTCACTTATTAAAAAGGTATAAAACTTTCAATAAAAGTAGCATTTTGAATCCAGCAGTATACTGAAATAACTAGTATAATTTATTCAACACCGGACTTAACGCCGGAAGTCTATTAAATTAAGAGATTATACATCAAAGGAGAAATACCATAAAATTATCTCAACAGATGCTGAAAAAGCATTTTGTAAAATTTAACACCCATCTCTAATTAAATTTAAAGAAAGGAATTAGGAAGTTATAAATAAGAGTTTCTTTAATTTGATAAACAATATCTACAAGAAACCTATAGCAAATACTGTATCTGTGGAATACTACTAGAAAAACTAATGTAGTTTCATTAGTTAGGAATATGAAAAAAATCTATAAAGCTACAAAGAAGAAATTCTAGCAAGAAGTACATTAAGGCCTATTTTAAGAAAATAAATCTTTGCTCAAGAACATATAAAAAGGCTTAAATGAAGAGAAACTACATTCCTATATGAGAAGACCTAATAGTTTATAAAAATGTCAATTTAATGCTAAATAAATCTATATATTCAATATAATCCCAATCAAAGCCACACTGCAATTTTTACCAGAACCTGACAAGCAGAATATAAAATTCATTAAGAGAAAACACAAAAGAATAGCCAATAAAATTTAGAAAAAGATAAACTAAAGGACAATAGCTTTATCAGATATTAATATATACAAAAAAGCTACATTCCAGTTTCAAGGATATACAAGTAGACCAATGAAGCAAAATAAAGAGCCTAGAAATAGACTTATATTTACATAATAGTAATGGCATTTCAAACCAGGACTAGTCAATGAATGATTTTGAGATAAATGGTTACCCATATGGGGAAGAAAAAAAAAAAATGGTAAATCCCTATACCACATGGCATATACAAAATAAGTTCCAGATGTGTTCAAGTTCCAGATGTGTTCTATATGTTTTCAACATGTAGAAAAATATTTTAAAGCCCTGTGATTCAGAAAGTCCTCTAAGGAAGATACAAACCTAGAAGACAAAAGACCAAAAGACCAAAAGACTAAAATTTTTCTAATAGAATACAAGGCACCCGAATCAAAATTAAAAGCCAAGTAACACACCAGAAAAAATTATTGACGATATATATAACAAACACTTATTACACAGAACATATAAGAAGTTCCCACAAATCGGAAAGAAAAAAACAGCAAATAAAAAATAAACAAGCGAAGAACACAGAAAGGCAAATCACTGGAGACTTATCAATAGCTCATAAACATATAAAACAGTGCTCAATCTCACTGTCAGGAGATGTCAGGAAAATGCAAGTTAAAATGAGCTACTCTTTTACCCAACTTGCCAAAAACAAAAACGAAAAGAAACACCTAATGTTGGTAATGGTGGGGTATACAATCACTCTCAAACACAATTCTTAGGACTATAAAGTGGTATAGTCATTTTGGAGAGTAATATTGCCATGTATATAAAAATTTAAAATACACGTATTCTCTGACTTGTTAGTTCCTCTTCCATGTATTTATCATGGAAAAATAACACTTAAACCATTAGTCATGTACAAAATGATCCTTTGACATGGTTTATAATGGTGAAATCTTAGAAACGGCCTCAGGAGAAAACAATTTAAAAAGAGATAGTAATAGTATAGTAATATGGAATACTATGCAGCAGTTTAAAAAGAATTAGGCAGATCTCCATGTGCTGAGCTGGAAAGACCTCTAAAATATATTACATAAAAAAGCAACTTACAAAACACTATGTGTAGTATGCTCTCACTTACATAAAAATAAATAAAATCTTAAATATATGTAAACATGTATACAATTGCATAGAAAAAGAATTTATAATACAAAATGAACAAACAGTGGCTATTTCTGAAAAGAGTACGAATTTGGTAGTGGTAGTGATGTTAAAAGAGAATTTTCAGGCCAGGAGCGGTGGCTCATGCCTGTAATGCCAGCACTTTGGGAGGCCAAGGTGGGAGGACTGCTTGCCAGTTCAAAGACCAGCCTGGTCAACATAGCAAGACCCCATCTCTGCAAAAAATTAAAAAATGAGCTGGGTGTGGTGGCATGCACCTATAGTCCCAGCTACTTGGGAGGCTGAGGCAGGATAATCGCTTTAGCCCAGGAGTTCAAGGCTGCAGTGAGGTATGATTGTACCACTGCACACCAGCCAGGGTGACATAGCAAGATCTTGTCTTTTAAAAAAGAGGAAGAGGAAGAGGAAGAGGAAAAGAAAGAAGAGGGAAGGAAAGGAAGGAAAGGAAGGAAAGGAAGGGAAGGAAGGGAAGGAAGGAAGGAAGGAAGGAAGGAAGGAAGGAAGGAAGGAAGGAAGGAAGGAAGGAAGGAAGGAAGGAAGGAAGGAAGGAGAGAGAGAGAGAAAGAAAGAGAGAGAGAGAAAGAAAAAGTATTTTCACTTTCTATTCCATCTAAACCTAAGTCTCTCTAATTTAAAAAATGAGAATGTGGTCATACTTCACTTGCATACTTAAAAATAGGATTAAAAGTTAAGAAAGAAGAAAAAGTGCCAGCAAATGAATAACTTAAAAATCATGGTTTTGCTTTAATTTGGGTTTTATTTTGACTACAACTTGAAGGTCAAATGACATTACAAATACCTGAACAAGTTCCTACCCAGCTAATGTTATGGAATAGAAATAATTTCTATAAAAAAGTACTGTGGAACTGCTCAAGTCCTGCATTTTGACAGGGATTAACTTAATGATCCCACCCATTGATTCCTGATAAATTACAGCCATTCATTCAATTCAATACCATATATAATGCAACTGAACATTATCACACTATCTTGCAAAGTATCAATCTCTTTAGAGCACAGCCCTAATAAAAAGCAGCATGCTTTACAAAACCAGCTTTAGGGTGAGTAAATAAATGCAGAGGGGGGAAAAAACACCTTTAAATTAGAATCGAAAGAGACATTTAAAGTTTGGGCATTCTTCATTATGGGAAAGAATCTCCCACGTTGAGACTGTTATATATCAGAAAAGCTCCATATGCTGTATAATTATCTCTGATAAATGGCCTGATGCTTTGAGCTTCATTAGAGAAAAGGGAAGAGAAAGACACACACAGAGAGAACTGTAAATAAATCTCCCCACCATATTTCACTTAAGACCAGCCCAGCAGGAAGTCATAAAATATTTTTTAATAGGTAATATTTTCTAAATGTGCTACTAGAAGAAGCCACCCTGTTTCGTCCATTATCTGGCTTCCTAAAGTAGGCATAGTCTGAAAAAGGGAAAACTGGTTTCATTTGGAGATTATTAGAAATTTAATTGGTAAAAACAAACAAATTAAAAGTTTAGCCACTTGGTAGCAGTGATATTAAGTTTCCAGGGCACAGATAAAGGCTTCTCTGACAGAAATGAAGATGAGTAGCCAATATAGCCCAATGCATGTTCAAAGACCCAGGGGCAGTCTAACAAGGACATGTTAAAAGGCACCACCGTTTAAAAAAAAAAAAAAACTTTGGGGGAGCTAGTATACCACCAGAAACCAGTCTCCAAGGAAATGATGGAGATCTACTTGTTCAACCAAATTACTTTAACCACAAGTAAAGTATGTTCTCAAATTTCTATTTTGCTAACCAGTGTCTTATTAAAGGAAAATCCAGTCAGCACTTGGAAATGAAGCTTAGTCATTAAAAATCTTCACTAACATTCCAGTTAGTATGGTTCTCACTTTTTCTGTATATTTTCTTTTGGCTACAACAAAAGCATGTCTTGGGTAGCTGCAGTGGAGAAGAGTAGGAAAAAAAAAAAAGGTACTGTATTATAGATGCAAAAGGCCTGGGGCTGATTTCTGGCCCTGTCCTGTGACTCAAGCTGGGTCACTGTCCAAAGCCTCTTTTTCTCATCTGTAGCACAGGGAGGAGAACACCTGCCCTACTTATGCTGCACACTCTCAGGATGATCCCAGGAACATAATGCTTGCCAAAGTGCTTTGTAAAACAAGGGTTTGCAGACTTTTTCTGCAACGGGCCATTGGGTCTCCACTGCAACTACCCAACGCGGCCGTCGCACCACAGAAGCAGCTATAGACAATATGTAAATGAATAAGCAGGGCTGTGCCCCAGTAAAACTTTACTTATGAACACTGCAACAGGGATTTCATATAATTTTCCTGCGTCACAAAATACTATTTGATTTTGTTTTTCATCATTGAAAAGTATAAAACTCACTGTTAGCTTGTGAGCAGTACAAAAACAAATGATGGCCTGGATTTGGCCTGTGTGCTATAGTTTGCCAACCCCTGTTGTAAATGACAGTTTTATGTAAGTGCTGGTTGCTGCTTAATTCCTAATACATGCCTCCACAGAGCTTAGATGATCCTTCTGTATGAGGCAGTCCTCTCTAACTGCTAGATCAGAACGTCAGAATATTTGAAAACAAGCCCATTTTTTGCCATGAATCTTCCCTGGTAGCAGGCATCAATTCTCTTCCTCTCCTGCCTAGAAAGAGATAGACCAGCCAAGGCCCGTCCCACACCTCCATTTCCATCCAATATGCTACTGGGATGGGGAATGGGGGGGAGGGTTGGGGGAGGGCAAAACCCAGGTAGCCAGCCATATACAGCATAAGGCTCTCAAACAGGTCATAAGTAGGGATGCCCAGGTCCTTCAGAGCATGACAACAGAAAAGCTGACTTACAGATAAGAGATAGGAGGGCATTTTCTCATCTTTTAGGTATAATCAGGTAAGACTCGGACTTAAGGTGAGCAATCATCGGTCCAGCCCTTAAGAACAACCACCAAACAACAACTGATTCCAGTGTTTTAACTACAGGCTGACATTATCCTTTCTCTCTTCAAAAGTTGGGACAAGAAACGTAACTACAAATCACACTTTATCTCCTTTAGGAAAAACACAGAAATTGGGAGAACAGTAAATAGGTAGTAGCAAAAGCAAAATGAAATATTTTATTCTTTTTAAGAGTTTGTCCAACACCCTTTCCTCTGTATAGGTTACATCTGCATGCAGCGTCCTTTAGACTGTAAATCATGATAGAGACAGGCAGCTACGGTGTGGTGGTGCAGAGCCAGGCCTTTGTACCCAGACTGCTCAGTGACCTTCGGCAAGATACTGAATCACCTTGTGCCTGCATTTTCATACCTGTCAAATGGATAAGACAAAAGTATCTATCTTAGAAGGTAATTATGAAGATGAAGTAGGTTAATACGGTTGACCCTTGAATAACAAGGGTTGAACTGCAGAGGTCCACTTACATGTGGATTTTTTTCAACCAAACACAGATTGAAAATACAATATTCCTCGTGTATACAGAGGGCCAACTTTGTATATAAGCAAGCTCTACAGGGCCGACTTCGGGACTTGAGTACATGCGGATTTGGATACTGGGGAAAGGGGTCCTGCAACCAATCCCCTGAATATACTGAGGGATGACTGTGCATATAAAGTACTTGGAATACTGCCTGGTATTTGGTAAGTACTATAGCGGTGTTAGCTATTCCCGATATTATAGCATTTAAGTGCTGTGACAAGACCTTTAGTCACTATTTGAATTTTGTTTACATTATTTTTTGAAAAGGTTTTTAATAGCTGAAGTTCCATGGACTCTTCTGCAAACACACAGTTTGCGAGAGGGAGAGATATGTGTATGCTCAGACAGAGGAATATCACTTAAAGCTTTTCAATATCTGCTTTATCTGACCTTCAGTCAGGTGTATTAAGAAATTCTTTTGGATAAAAATCAGTCCTATTTCTGTGCTTTACACACTTTTGTCAATAGTTATTACTCTATCTGCAGTCTTTTCAAAACAAATGGTACCCAGATTCTCACCACCTTTCCACTGATATATTTCATTTAACAATAAGAAGTTGAAAGCAGATTGAGCAATACTCATTCTCTTGAATATTAGGGAAAAAATTCAAATCCTTTCACAAGGCTCAAAGATAATGCAGCATTTCCAGCTCTATGCAACAATAATGGATTTATAACTACTAAATAGTTTGCAAATTATGTGGTACTTGGATTTGCCATCCCAAACCTATTTTCCAGCAACCACTACATCTACTTCTCCACATCTCTCTAGGGGAAACTAAGAAGGATCAACAGATAAAATTCTGGTCCCTTGAGGATAGATACTGAAGTATTAACATAGGTAACCCCCTGCTGCCTCTTCCTTAATCCTTCTTCTCCTAGGCTGGTCACAACCGAAGAAATTTGCAAGGTGTAGCTGCATCAGGCTGTCTAATTTCACCTGGCAATCTACTTGGCAATCACTTTATTTCCTACTGACTTATGAAACACTCACCCTGACAGCTTGAACAAACCTGAGTTACTTTTCTCATCCCCCTATTACCCAGCCCTAAACCTGGCACACATCTCTTTAGGATAGTTGCTTTCAACCTAGGTGAGGTAGTAAGGCCCACCTGAGAAAGCTTTTGCAAATGACATGCTTATTAACCACCTACTAGTTACTGCCTCCCTTCTACCCCAAAATTCTTATGCACCTGTTTGGGAGAACAAGCCAGAATCTCAAGGAGAGGCTTATGTATTTGAAAAGGTGACCTCATGTGTAGGGACCTAATCTTTATCATTTCTGTACCCAACACTTAACCTAGTGCCTGACACATAGTAGGCACTCAGCAAAGATTGTTAAATGAATATAAAAACCACGGATATAGTTTATTAAGGTAATCAACCACATAATCACCAAATCCAAATGCATCTTTGTCAAATTATAGCATCAGCAGCATTTTCACAATGCCATGGCAATATGCTACAGTGCTTAAAAAGTATGGATTCTGGATTCAAGTTAGTATGTCAGAACATGGGCACCACTGTCAAGTAGTAGCTCTGTAACTTTGGGCAGAAGTTATTGAACCTCTCTAAGCTTCAACTTCCTCTTCTGTAAAAATGAGCACAATAAAAACCACCTACTTTCATGGGCTATATTGAAAATGCAATGTTACTGCATCTAAAAAGCTTAGAAGAGTGCTTAGACTATAGTAAATATTAGGTCATTAATGTGAAATGTCTGATTTTGAATCAAAAGTATAGTTTATTATATCTCAAACAAGAAGCAGCACAATTAATCAGAGTACGTGCCTAAACTATCAACACAGTTTTGCCATCTTAATGGTAGCTTGTTTATGCCTGCAGCAAAGAAGCCTGGAGAGCAGAGTAGTGATGAAATCATGAAAGGCATTTTCCACAGCCTATTGAGAATTAAATATTTTTCCTTGCAAGAAGTGTTCCAAAGCCTCGAAGAAGTGGTAGTGAGTTGGTATAAGGTTTTTTGCAACGTGGTCTTGCACGAGGATTGGCCTGTCTCTGTTGGCCAATCTTGGCTGCTTAATCACAAGTATCCTCATCATTTCATCCAATTGGTTGCAGTAAATATCCACTGTAATCGATGGGCCAGGTTTCATGAAGCTGTAGTGGATAATACCAGCACTGGATCACCAAAGAGACACCATTAGCTGTTTTGTGATTAATATTTCATTTTGGACCGTGTTTCAGCACTTCACCTTTATCCAACCATTGTGCTGAACACTTGAGATTGTCAAAAAGAATCCATTTTTCATCACACGTAACAATATGGTGTAGAAATGGTTTGCCTTTATGTTGTGACAGCAAATAAAGGCAAGCTTCAAGATGATTTCTCTTCTGATGCTTGTTTAATTCATGCAGTACCCATCTATCCAGCTTCTTTACCTTGCCAATTTGTTTCAAATGATCCAATATTGTTGGAATAGTAACGTCAAACCTTGCTGCTAATTCATGTGCAGGTTGAGATGGATTCGCTTCCACTACAGCTTTCAGCTCATCATTATCCACCCTTGGTCTAAGGTCACCCAAGTGGCTCATTTTTAAGATTAAAATCACCAGGATGGAACTTCTCAAATTATCTACATATTGTGTGTTCATTAGCCACATCCTTCCCAAACATTTCATTGATATTTCAAGTGCTGCATTTGGTTCCATGATGGAACTCATATTCGAAAATAACACAAATTTTGGACTTATCCATGGTTTCATAAAAATTGCTCTGAAAAAAATTTTGAAAGATAATCACAAGCCAAAATGTGCATTTCAAAGACTGAGAATATACCTTCACAATAAAAATAAAACAAGAATTGTCAAAGTGAAACGTCAGAGACATCAACTGTCAAACTTAGTACTTAAGGAAATTGGACATTTCATACTTAATAACCTAATACTCCATAAATGCAAGCTACCATTTTCATTATTATTATTAAAGCCCAGATCTTCGGTTGTTATTTGTTGCTTGGCTTTAGGAACCTTGCCCACCATCATTTTCCTCCTCTTTGATTTCTACACTTGCCTCTTCTATCTCTTTTGTTCCCTAAATGTGGAAGTTTCACCCAAGGATCTATCCTCACTGCTTTTCTTTGCTCTCATCCTTAGCAATCTCATTTAATCCCTAAGGCTTAAACTATTTTCTCCACACTTACGTCATCACCTTATTTCAGATTGGCAAATCTCTATACAATGGGTCAAAGCCCTGATGTCACCATAAAGAGAGAGAATGGATCTGAAGCTAGTACAACTAGACATCCTTAATCAGACTGAAGGTATTTATATATTAAAAGAAAAAAACAGAGCAGTCTACAGTGGCCTAAACTGGCAAGTTTTGGAAACAGAGGAAGAGTTGTGTCTTAGAGGCTCCAGAGCTCAGGGCAGGTCTAAGCCCTGGCAGAGGAGGGGAAAGGGGGTGTGAAGACGGAATCTTGAAAGGAATGAAAGACCTCTCCTATATGTCCTAGGATGCACCAGATAATCAGCCTGACTCAGTTAAAAACTCACTTCATTTAACTCAACTTGTTGAGTCCATGCTTTGCTATTTGCTGTGTAAATACTTGTTATGGGTTGGATTCCCATGTAAAGCCTGCCTGTAGACAAAATGTTTTAGTTATATGGATATTTTTTTAACCCTTGTCACAGTGATTTTTTATGATGAATCAATAAAGTAACTTTTGGTTATGATTTGGGTTTCCACATACCTTAATTATAGGGAGAGAAAGTACTGATCTTGCCAACATTAATATTCTATTCCTCCATGAGTTATATTTCACATTGTGAATTGACTGATTAAAAAGTATGGACTCTGAAGCCAAATGCTTGAATTTAAGGAGTTCTGATATCTACTGGTTTGTGACCACAGGCAAATTACTTGATCTCTTTATGCCTGTTTGCTCGTCTTTAGAATTAGGATAATGATAGTATTTACCTCATTGGGTTTTCATGAGGAATAAATGAGAAAATATGCAAAACATGTAAAATAATGTCTTACACAGAAAGTGCTCAATAAATGGTAGCCACTATTATCTCATTCTCACACATATTTTGGCTGCCTGAATTATTTGCTGAGGCCTGATCCTGGTATGTGCAGATCCAATCCAGGTTCCACCAGATGAGATCCTCACCAGCTCCAACTTTTCCCTTAGACTAGAAGTTCTTAACCTAATGGCCATAATGAGCTTTAGAGAAATTTCATGCAAAACTGGGTATAAACAGATGGTGTATCTCTTTCTAAGACAAGGGGCCATAGCTTTCATCAGCTCCTCAGTAAGCATATGACCTCAAATAGATTTTTAAAAACAAAATAAAACCTACTGACTTAGCATTACCACTAGTGCCGTTGTCTTGTTTTCTCCTCCTAAATGATTTCTATGCCTGCCCTGGCCTCTATTCAGTAAGCCATAATATTTTAAAAATTCTCTCTCTGCAATACTATTCTGTCTAATCCTTTCCATTTTTAATACTGCCAGGTTATATCTCCAAAAGTAATAATATCATTTCCTCTGCTCAAAAACATGGCTACTTAGACAGTATTATGTCCAAATAGCTTGGCTGGGCATTCGAGCCTCTATGGCTTGGCCATAATTTACCTTTCTAGCCTTGTCCTCCATTCTCCATAAATGGCCCCTCATTTGCCACTGAGGGACTCCCTTACAGCTTTCTTTCACAGCTAATTCTAATTTGTCTAGAATGTCTCTTTACCACTTTCTATCCATCTTAAATGTCCCTTCCTCCAGTAAGCCAATGTCTTGCTTCAACAGTGATTATCTTTAATACATAAGAAGGACCATTACTGTGGGTGTACGCAAACTCGTATCAAGGTGTCTCAACCACAGCATTACTGATGTGTCAGGCTGGATAGCTCCTTGCTGTGGAGGGCTGTCCTATGCAACATAGGCTGTTTAGCAGCATCCCTGGCCTCCAGACATTACCAAATTGCGGGGAGCGGGGAGGGAATCACTCCTGGATGAGAACAACTGATACACTATAACAAATGTATTCAATTTCCTCTGCTAAATAGTAAATTCTTTAAGGACAGGGATTATGACTTTCCTTATTTTATATTCTCAATATTACCAAATATAATAGTTTATGATAGATTTAGATAAATATTTGTTATCTGATAACCTTTCCAAAGTCAGTAGACAGAACATCCTAATCTACCATATTTCTAGATATTCATTAAACTTAAAACACTAAATTTCAACTTTGAATAAAGCTCTTAAAAGGCAAAACCTTCTATGTCATAATATCCCTAGAATTTTCAACAAACACCATCAGATATAACTGTATCTCAACAGAGACAGTTACAGTATTATAAAAATTAAGTGGACAATAAACTTCCGTATCACATACATAACAGTATTCTATCACTGAAGACTTACAGAAGAGTAACAAAAACCATTTCCCTCTCCCTTTAAATACCCTATATTCTACGAAGTATAGTATTATCGCAGATAAATGCTTAGAAAGCGTCAAGGCCCAGATAATGCCAGAGATACGGTTTCAATCCAAGGCTCCTAAATCAGGGTTAGGTTTCCTGGACCAGGGATTCTAAACCCTTGCTACACATTATAGTCCTCTGTTATAGTTAAAAAGAACAGATCCTTGGGCCTCCTACCAGACCAATTAAATTAGAATCAGAGAATGGTGAATATTAAAATTGTTTTAAAAATCCCCAGTGGATTCTAGTGTGCAGTCAGAGCTGAGAGCCACTGCTCTAGATGGGTTCAAAACTTCATGCACCTTGATGGTTAATATAAAAAGCTATCTCTTAAGAAGACCTTAAACTTTATGGAATGGCTGAAACTCATTCTCTAACTTGCTGAACTTAGGCCCTATCTCTGAACACTTATATTGAATTAAAAGAACTGCTGTCTTTTTTCTGGGATTAGACATTACCAAGAAGCTCATGATATGGTTCTTAGGCTGTTCTCCCTACCACCTCTCAGAATCTGGGCACTTACACTCCTCTTTACTTGGTGAAGTTACATTCAGTTCTGTCGGAAGCGGCTGCTGGCTGGGACTAAGAGTTGGCGTAGTTATCGAGGTATTGTTGTTGTCACTGGTGGTCTCTTCGGAAAACAAATCTGATTGGCTGTTACTTGTACTTGGAGCGGAATCATCGTCTGGTTGTTTCTTTTGAAAATCTGAAAAGAAAGAGTGAGAAAACCAACTTAATCAAGGAGTTCACAGTCTCTCTGAGTATTAGAAAACAATGGAAGCTAATACAAAAATTAAACACAACAATAGCAATAATAAAGACTAATTTAGGTGATTAAAAAACCATGGAAATAAAACGCTGGCCGAAAACATATAAGATTGGTGGAGGTACCTGGAGATAAAGTTTCCCAAAGTTCTTACACTATTCAGAAGAATGGCAGACACACTGATTTTTATGTTTGACTTTGCAAAGCCAAAAAGCAATGTTAAAATTTTTAAGGGTAATCAGTAAGGAAAAAAGGAATAAAGAAAAATTGTTCAAACTTTTCAGAAGGAAAGATCAAAAGGAAAAGGGCAGCACAGCAAACAGTAGGGCAAACAGAAAACACTTAAGATGGTAGAAATACGTATAAATATATCAGTAATGGTACTAGATGTAAACAAACTCAGCTAAAAGACAGAAAATTCAGATTAAATAAAGTCCAATTATTATGAATACATATTCAGTGTGCAAGAGACATACTAAAAACATAAACGTGAGGATGAAGAAAATGTTTAAGTAAAACTGACTCTTGAGCAACATGGATTTGAACTGTGTGGGTCTACTTATATACAGATTTTTTTCAACCAAATGCATACACAGGATTTGCAGGACACAAAACCTGCCTATACTGAGGGCTGACTTAGCGTATAAGTGGGTTCCACAAGGTGGACTGCATGACCTGAGTATGCTGGGATTTGGGTACAGGGAGGGGTCCTGGAGCCACTCCCCCATGTATACCAAAGGATAACTACACGTACACACACACACACACACACACACACACACACACACACACACACACTTTTTAAATACCAGGCAACTAAATGTAAATGAAAAGAAAGCCAGTATAGCGAGAGTACTGTCAGAATATGTAGACTTTAAGGCAAAAAGCATTATTAGGGGTAAACAGGATCATTATACGATGGTAAAAAGTAACAATTCACTAAAACCTCAAAATACAGTTGCTCCCTCCATGTACACAGGGGATTGGTTCCAGGACTCCCACATATACCCAAACCCGCTGTCAGCCCTGTGGAACCAGCGAATATGAAAAGCTGGCCTTCTGTATACGCAGGTTTCACACCTTGCAAGTATTTTTGATGTGTTTGGTAGAAAAAAGGCTGTATATAAGTGGACTCTCAAAGTTTAAACCCATGTGGTTCAAACGTCAACTGTATGTAAAGTGAAAATGGTTATATATATATATATATATGAGAAACTGAAACATTTTCTATAAGTGAAGATTTTAATATTCCTGTCTCAAACAAAATTACTAGTAAAATTAAAGAAGATTAATAAACATACACAGACCCAAGTATCCAACAATTAGAGAATAAATTATTTTCAAACACATGGAATATTTATAAAACTTGACTAAGACCTGGCTAAACCTTGACCACGTATTAGGATATAAAGCAAAAGTCTCAACAAATGCCAAAGAATTAGTAAGATACAGACAACATTATTTGAAAACAGAGTAATTAAGTTAAAAATTGATTTAAAAACTCAATATATTTATGAATTTTAAAAATAAACTTTAAACTCATGGGTCAAATCAAATTATAAAATTAGAAAATACTTTATAATTAAATGATAATGAAATTACTATACACCGATATCCAGTAAAGATAAAGACACATACATTACCTACGCCCCAGTCATTTCATTCCTAGGTATATGCCTGAGAGAAATTCAACACACATATTCAACGAGACATGCACAAGGATGTTAATTATATATTGTTTGCAATAGTAGAAAGTCAGAAACTACCTAAAGGTCTATAAATAATACTATAGTCAAACAATGAAATAATATACACAATGAAAACAAATAACTATTGACATATATATCAACATAAATCAATCTCATGTTGAAAAAAAACAGTAAGCCACTAAACAACATATGAGATTGTACTGTACTTACATAAACCTTAAAAACAGGCAAAATTCAAATATTTTTTAGGGATATACATTCTTAAACCATTTTTTGAAACCCCCAAATGTTAACATAATTCAGGATAGTGATTACCTCTTAGGTTAAGGGAAGGTAGTGTGACGGTGAAAGACACACAGAATACTCTATGGCAGTTAAATGAACAAGACTACAAGTGTAACTGAAAAATCAAAAAAAAAAATGTGAGAGAAAGGCAAGCAAGCTATAGAAGGATATATACAGTATAATAATATTTATATAAAATTTAAATATGTAAAAATGCCATATATTGTTTATGGATACAAAAATGACGATAATTACAAGATAAAAACATTCAAGAAAATAATAGACCAAATTCAAGATAGTGGTTATCTCTTGGGGGCCAAGGGTTAAGGAGAAGAACAGGCATCTCCTATTCTGTCATTTTTTATTTCTTAAGCTGGTGGTAGGCATGTGAGTGTGATTATTATCTATATTTTCTTATGTTTCATTAGGAAAATCTAATGCTCTTCTATGAAGTACAGATTATTCTTTACTGTATCAATTCAGAGAAGTAAAAGATCCTTACAACTCCACAGTCTTGTCTTTTGAACCACAGAGAAGCTGTTGCTATCATGCTCCACAACCTCATCAGAATCACTACATTTTGACATATTCTGAGCATAAGAATATCTAGCACTTACGGTGCATTTACTATGCACCAGGCACTGAACCAAATGTTTTATGTGTATAACTCATTTACATTAATCCTCAGGAAAACCCTAAAAAAGAAGGTATAAATAACATCATTTTCCTGATAAAGAAACTGAGGTTCAGAAAGTTTAGGTAATTTCTTCCAAACTAGCAGCTAGTAAGAGCAGGCAAAGGTCCATTTGACCTGCAGTCCCCAACCTCCAGGCCAAAGACCGGTACTGTGGCCTGTTAGGAACTGGGCTGCGCAGCAGGAGGTGAGCGGCAGGGAGCAAGCAAAGCTTCATCTGTATTTACAGCTACTCCCCATCACTCGCAACACTGCTTAAGCTCCGCCTCCTGTCAGATCAGCAGTGGCATCACAGTCTCATAGGAGCGCCAACCCTACGGTAAACTGCGCATGCGAGGGATCTAGGTTGTGTGTTCCTTACGAGAATCTAATGCCTGATGATCTGAGGTGGAGCTGAGGCAGTGATGCTAGTGCTGGGGAGCAGCTAGAAATACAGATCATCATTAGCAGAGAGGTCTGACTGCACAGTAAGTGTAATGTGCTTGAATCAGCCTGAAATCATCCTCCCACTCCTACCCCTGGTCTGTGGAAAAACTATCTTCCATGAAACTGGTCTCTGGTGCCAAAAAAGGTTGGGGACCACTACATTTGACAACAAAGCCCATGGTCTTCAATCACAACCACAGGATGTAGAATTGTGAGCATAAGACTAACCTAAGCAAGAGGCCTCCATGCCAAGCCCCCAGCCACTGGCAGCACCACTGGAGTGAGTGCAATGCATGTAGCCAGGGTTACGAAATGTCATGCCCGTCAGTGATCTAAAGTCTCCACTGCCTCTTTTCTGTGTATTTATTTCTCATAGCTACTTTCTTATTCTTTAATGTTTTGACTTTTTTAAATGGCTTATTATCTCAATGTTATTTGTATAGCATCTTCAAGAAAAGGGTCTTAGATAAGTGGCATAAAAACACTGCCATAATGATACTTTATGTCATGTCATCTCATTAGCTCTCCTATGTCAATAATCATTGTGTCCCTCCCATAACCTCTCTCCTCTCAATTTATGTCCATAATAGGCTATAGCCTCTATTCATATGTATATTTCCAGGTTTCTAAAGCTGCGTAGCTCCCACCTCCATCCCTACCATAAAACTAGGTAATTTATTTTTAAAAATTACAAAGCCATTAGCAGTAGCCAGCCAATTCATAAATGAGACTTCTAGCTTTCTGATTAAAATCTTAATAAAATTCTAGTAGTTGGATGTTAACCTGGGTTAACAGCCTTAGCAAGAAAAAATTGGTTTAAACAAGAGTTAGTAAGAACCAATGGACTTGGTTACTATTAAAACCTTAAAAGGCTTGGAACCTAGCTTATGGGAAAAATTGTGATTTATTCAATGTGGCTGGGTTTATTTATTTAAACTTCCTGTCATGAATAATCTCTTCCAGCTTCTTTAAAAAACAAACCCATAAAACCTTTACCCTACCAGATTCTCACCTACCCTCTCAGAATGATTCCTTCTCTTTAAAAATTAGGCTGTCTTCACTGATCTCAGAATAGACAGACTAATACTGTTTTGTTTCTGTGTGCTTTCAAACAAGTTCAAATATATATATATATATATATATATATAAAATATATACATGCCACCCACAAGCATACATCCTCCTAATGATAAATGACTCCTATCCTGTATTCCCTATTTACGTCCATTAATCTGTGCAATTTGAGGAATATCTCAAAAACTAAAATAAACCTTGTTTTCTGCCCTTATCTCATGGGATAGTACCAACATTCACCTAGAGACTGAAGTCAGAAGCCCTGGAATCATCTTGAACTCTACATTCTCCCTTACTTCTACATCTCAAAAATCACCAAGTCTAGTCATTTACACCTCCTAAATATCTCTTGAATCCATCCACTTCTCCATTACCACTCTAGTCTAAGCCATCGTCATCTGTCACATTACTTTAATAGCATCTTAGCTGAAACCTTTGAATCTTCTCTCGGCTCACTCTGATCCACTCTCCACAATGCAACCACAGTGACTGTAAAAAACAAATTCTGATAATGTCATTTCCCTGCCTAACCCCTCTCATTGCCTTTATGATCAGATCCAAAAATCCTAAACATGGCTTAAAAGTTAGAAGCCCCTTCAAGAACTAGCATCTGGCTATCTCTTCGGTTTCTTCTTAAGCCACTACTCCTTCTCCCCCTCTGCCTGCTTCAGCCATTCTCCAGTGCTTCTGGCTTTTCAAAGACTCCATGTTCTTTCTCAATCTGGAATACTTTCATCATGGCATGTGGGAGATTTTATCCTGATATTCACCTTGGTAACTCTTACTCATCTTTAAACTCTTAACATAAGCACTACTTCCTCAGGGAAGTCCCTAAGATTACCCAAAGAAGGCACGTCATTAAATATTTTTTGGATGAATGAATGTCTTATTCACTGTATATCCCAGCCCCTATCAAAATGCCTGCCACATAATACACAGTATGGATTTGTTGAATTTAACTTATTGGATACTGACGAACACAAAAAATTGAAAAATATTAGCTCTCTTAGACAGTAATGGATTTTATTTTATTTATTTATTTACTTTTTGTAGAGATGGAGTCTCTCTATGTTGCCCAGGCTGGTCTCAAACTCCTGGGCTCGAGCAATCCTCCCACCTTGGCCTCCCAAAGCGAGGAATTACAGGTGTGAGCCACTGTGCCAGGCCATAATGGATTTTAAATTGCTATAAAATTTATTTATAGGAGGCAAGAGCACTTCTACAAACAGTAGAAATATCGAGCACCCCTGCCAATAAGCAGATGTTTGGATTTTGTAAATTACCCCTGCACGTATAAAAATTTTCTTCCTTACAACTCATCATAGGTAACTGATCCTGACAGGACTCAAAAGGTCTCGCAAGTCACTTCCTGTTTGCTTAGATTCAGGCCACAAAGCTACAAACTTTTGAGAATGGAGATAACATTAGACTGGCTCCCAAAGGCATGTCCTCAAATACTTCTCCCTAAAAAACAGGCAACAAGAGACTATATGAAGTCGGCAACGCTTGCTCTTATCAGTAATTAAGCTTGTTTTATAATCTAGTTTATCACAGAAATGATAAAGATCTTAGATTCTTCGCACCTACAGAGCCAACTGCTCAGAAGTGTGAACTAGCAAAAAAAATTATTTGCAGTGAGGCTTGTTTCTTATACAGCATTTATTGTGCCGACTATACAGTTTTCCCAGCAATAGTGTTTCATATTCATTTACAGGGCATAAATTAACAATGTTAACATTATAGCAAATATCTAACAATCCATTAGTACTACAAGAACAACAAGAGACACATTTACCTCATTTCAGCCACATTGACAAAATGTGTCAATTTTTTGAAAACTGAAAACAGAGAGTTTTCTGAATATTGTGACATTAATCTAGTTTCAACAAAATGTGCATTTGATGATGTGTGTGTGTATAAATATATATACAAAGCTGACAAAATAAAATAGGCAAGCTAGAGCCTAAAAACAAAACAAAAAACTTCTAACATATTCGTTTACAGCTGATCCTTGATACTATCTAAAGATATCCCCTTCGAGCTGTTAGCCTTTAGTGATGAATCACTCCAATGCCACAGATGTGGCGTGAACGTAACTGCTGGAGAGGCTGGAGCCTGGAAGATTTTTTCCAGCCCGGACCTATGGCTTCTAAAGTCCCATAAAAGCTTCAATGACAACAGAATAGAGAATTACAAAAGTACTTAGGAATAAATTAGAAAAACAGCAGGTTACCCCCATTTTATTTTTTTATTTCAGCATAACACGGGGAGTACAAATGTTTAGGTTACGTATATTGTCCCTGCCCCACTTGAGTCAGAGCTTCAAGCATGTCCATCCCCTAGACGGTGTGCACCCCACCCATTAGGTGTGTATGTACCCATGCCTTCATTCCCTCTTCCACCTGCCCGACACGTGATGAATGTTATTACTATATATGCGCTTAAGTGTTGATCAGTTAATACCAATTTGATGGTGAGTACATGTGGTACTTGTTTTTCCATTCTTGGGATTCTTCACTTAGTAGAAAGGGTTCCAGCTCTATCCAGGATAATATAAAAGGTGCTAGCTACATCGCCATTGTTTTTTAGTGGCTGAATAGAAGTCCATGGTATACATATACCATATTTTATTAATCCACTCATGTATTGATGGGCACTTGGGCTATTTCCACATCTTTGCAATTGTGAATTCTGCTGCTATAAACATTCTAGTGCAGATGTCTTTTTTTATAGAATGTCTTTTGTTCTTTTGGGTAGATGCCCAGTAATGGGATTGCTGGATCAAATGGTAATTCTATTTGTATCTCTTTAAGGTATCTCCATATTGCTTTCCACAGAGGTTGTACCAGTCTGCAGTCCCACCAGCAGCGTATGAGTGATCCTATCTCTCTGCATCCACACCAACATTTATTGTTTTGGGACTTTTTGATAAAGGCCATTATCACTGGGGATAAGTGATATCTCACTGTGGTTTTGATTTGCATTTCCCTGATGATTAGAGATGTTGAGCTTTCTTTCATATGTTTATTAGCCATTACTCTATCTTCTTTGGAAAAGTTTCTGTTCATGTCCTTTGCCCACCTTTTGATAGGGTTGTTTGATTTTTTTCTTGCTGATTTTCCTGAGTTCTATATAGATTCTAGTTATCAGCCCTTTGTCAGATGTGTAACATGTGAATATTTTCTCCCATTCTGTAGGTTGTCTGTTTACTCTCATGATAGTCCCCTTGGCTGTGCAGAAGCTTTTTAATGTGATCAGGTCCCATTTATTTATTTTTGTTGTTGCTGTGATTGTCTTTGGGGTCTTCTTCATAAATTCTTTGCCTAGGCCAATGTCTATAAGAGTTTTTCCAACATTTTCTTCTGGAATTCTTAAAAGTTTCACGCCTTAGGTTTAATTAAGTCTGTTATCCACCATAAGTTGATTTTTACCCCTGTTTTAGATCATTGTTTTTATAATTGTAGTCGCAGTCCTCGTGATATCAGCCTTTTGTTTTACTGTGTAGAAGTAATAGGAGAAAAAAATAACTCCCACTGGCACCTCCATTTTGTAGAGGGAGGGTGGAGGTAGGACCGCATAGGAGTGTTCCTGCTCCTAGCCACTGACGTTCTTGCATCTTGGCTGTCTTTGTCCTTGCTTACCTCTATCCGTGAGGGCAGGTCCTGAATTTAATAAACTATTCCTACCCCTGATATTCCCACTTCTGCTCCATCTTAAGTCCTCCTTTATTTAAGCCCTTTTGCTAAGCTGACCACTGCATTTGTTCCAGGCGATTCAATTTGGAGTGATAGTATTAACTTTTGAGACACACTTTCCCTTAAAAGTTGCAAGATGTTCAGGACAAACTTTTCAAATAATGCAATATATTATATTTTAAGAATGTCAATCTCTTTCCCAAAGAGTAAAATACCACACACTGGTTTAAACTGCTAAGAGAAATTTTTCTAAAGGGTGAAATGAGTTTACTAAATTTTCTCATTACATCTATTAAAGCATATCAGGGGATGTTCAGAGAAGATGGCCATGATTTTCGCAAGATCAGGGCTGACTAATTTTTACCCAGTGAACCCAAGGTTGCAGCATACATTATGTTTATATAATTCACAATCCCCCAAAAGTATCTAATAACAAAAAGAATGTTCTTTCTCAAGAGCATTATGACAGTTATGGAAAAGCTGTAGCTTCGCATAAAGGCTATCAACTACAGATATAAGAGATTTCTCCACTGGTAAGAAAAGCTCATGCACAGTTAATCTACATACCCTCTGTCATAGTATGGTTTTTAGGAGAGCAAAATTGGACTGCCCAAGTTCAAATCCTGACTCCCTCTCTTTTTTTTTTCTGGAGACAGGGTCACACAGGTCTGAGTATAATGGCGTTATCACAGCATGCTGCAACCTTAAATTTCTGGGCTCAAGCAATCCTCCTGCCTCAGCCTCCCATGTAGCTAGAACTATAGGCATGTGCCACCATGCTCAACTAATTTTTTTATTTTTTGTAGAGACGGGGGTCTCACTCTTGTTCAGGCTGGTCTTGAACTCCTAGCCTCAAGCAATCCTCCCATCTCAGCCTTCCAAAGTGCTAGGTGTGAGCCACAGCTCCTCAGCCCTGACTCTGTCTCTTAATAGCTGTGTGACCTTGGGCAAGTTATGTAATTTCTCTTGCTTTAGTTTTCACCTTCTCTAAATGAGAATAATCGTATCTACCTCATAAAGTTATTGCATCGACTGTATTAGATAATATATGTGAGAGTCTTAGAATAGTGCCTGGCATACAGCAAATCTCAAATTAACTAAGATTGTTAGTCCTCTTCTGCCTCCTTGCTCACAACTTAAAAACTTGCTAGATTGAAACTGTGGTAATGAAAATAATTTCTCTGATGCCAATAAAGGACAAGATGGGAATTACACATAAGTTCTTGGCTTCTTAACAATGTACACTAATATGCCAATTCTGGGGTTACAAATTCAAAATTTTTCAGGGACTAGGTGTGTATCATCAATGTGTGAAGTGAGCTGGAAGACAATAGGAAATGGTGGTCATTGTGGCTAACTGGCAAGTGCAAGCCTCACCTGAAGGTATGTGATTTCAAACGTAATAAATAAATTCTCCAAATATAACATAACTGTACCCCAAAAGCCAATAATGTGAGACCTTTGATTTAAATAGAGACAAATGTATGTATTATATTACGTAAAAGTTTTGAACACTGCATTAATTCTGCATATTAGTAAGGAAATGATTCATCAGGTATATACGAAATGGATGTAAAAAACAAACAGGAAACTATACAGGTATAATACATAAGAGAATCAGACAGACCTATGTTTGAATCCTGAAGCTACTTGGAAGCTATGTGACCACAAGAAGGTTACTTAACATACTTATACTCCAGTTTCCTCGTCTACAAAAATGTTAAAACCTACTATCTAGGATTGGTGCCTGCCACAACATAGGTATCAAATATATTTTTTAATGACTAATAAATAGTGTCATAAAACTTACCTACATCTAGAATAGATCTTCTTAACCTATGGTTCTTATGTCAGTCAACATAGGCTAATTTATGTGCAATAACAAATGACCCTAAAATCTACAGGCTTTACACCAACAGTACTTTGTTTTGCTCACAGTATAGGTCTGTTGAGGGTAGACAGCAGCTCTGCTCTACGCATCTTCATTCCAGGGACCCAGAATGAAGGAGCAGCCCTAACTGGAACACTGCTGGTCTTGTGGCAGAGGGAAAAGAGAAATGGAATCATAAAATGGTTCTTCAAGTTTCTGGCCATAGTGGCATATAAACTTTTCATTCACATTTATTGGCTAAAAGAAGTCACGTGGCTAAGCCTGAGGATGAGGTCAGGGAAGTATTCTCTTTCCATTGTGTGTGTGTGGGGGGGGGGTGCGGGCAACAAATATGTGGGAACAATAATGCAATCTGGGGTTTATAACATGTATGCACAGAAAATTTTACATAGGAAATTTTGAGCAATCTTATTAAATTATATGTAATATTGTATATGCATATGGGCATATTTTTCCCCTCAGGAAATGGAACAAAGATATTATATTCTGAAAAGTAAATCACAGATCACAGACCAAAAGGGCTTAAAAGAAATCAGATTGGGTTTGAAAAAGTCAGATTACAAATATATGGCCTTTACTAATGATTTTATAATACCAGATCAGTACTGCAGTCCTAACTCTGATTTTTCCAGCTGCTGATTACTAGACAGTGTGGGCTGGGGAAATAATCTGAACTTTCTACTAGGCTGCATTAAATTCTTTCATAGCCTTACAAAAATATGAGTATATGCATGCAATAAAACCATATTAAACAGATACTGGCTTATTGAAAATAAGGTCTTACTTGAAACAACTGGAATTTCCAGACAACTGACAACCTTGTTCTTTATAAAATACCAGATAATCTAACCCTAATTCACAAATTTTTGTTTTAAATTAACAAGGCCATGCTATGTTGATTTTATTTTATTTATCTTTTACTGATTGCAACTAATGCTCATTCCAGCTTCTCAAATGGACATAGACTACTAAGTCAACGTATTAAAATATTTATAGCTCCCTATCAGATAGAGAAAACAATTTATTAGAAAGTCTTTCTTAGGAACCAACTATGTCAAACCTAGTCAAATAATCCCAATTTGGTTTGTCTAAATTTCATGTAAGGTAAGTGAAATTTGGTATAACATACATAAAAAATATTTTTCATTTGGGAACACGCTTTTATTTGTAAGTGTGGGTAACTGTGTATTGAATGGGATGGGGGAGAGGTGGAAGTTTCCCATTCTAAAATTATCTTTCAGATATTTAACAGCATGTAATACAGGCAAATTCCTCCCGTTGTTAGCACTCAACAAAATAGTGGGCCAGGCGCGGTGGCTCACGCCTGTAATCCTAACACTCTGGGAGGCCGAGGCAGGCAGACCGTTTGAGCTCAGGAGTTCGAGACCAGCTTGAGCAAGAGCAAGACCCCGTCTCTGCTAAAAAAAATTGAAAGAAATTAGCTGGACAACTAAAAATATATATAGGAAAAATCAGCCAGGCATGGTGGCACATGCCTGTAGTCCCAGCTACTTGGGAGGCTGAGGCAGTAGGATTGCTTGATCCCAGGAGTTTGAGGTTGCTGTGAGCTAGGCTGACACCATGGCACTCTAGCCCGTGCAACAGAGTGAGACTCTGTCTCAAAAAAATAAAAAATAAAAAATAAATAAATAAATACATAAAACAAATCAGTGATAATGTTCTATGTAGATACAATTCTCATTATCTCTACTCTTTTATATGTAGCCCAATGAGAGGCCATGTAAACAAAAATTCTTTATAATTTCTAATAATTCAGGCAATTCACTGGATTTAGATCTTGCATTACTCTAAGAGATGATACTTACCATTACTTCTGACCAATGGGCAAAAGGAAAATTATCATAAATAATGCTGTTGTCTTTTAATGAGGGATGCTATAAGAAAGAGCCATGTGGAACACACTATTTTTTGAAGAACTTTTACTGAGAACATTGATCACTACTCTTCTCACTATCCACTTCAGAGCTCATAAGATGTTGATCTGAACTATTTGTTCAGTATTTGCATTTTTGCTTTGACCGCTATGAAGCTCAAATCTCAACCTGCACTGCCTTTAATAATGACATAGATGTTTATGGCATAAATTTCTTTAATTCCTCTTATCTTCATTTTACTAATCAATGTGAATTTTCCCTTTGTCCTGATATCTTCATTTAGAAAGAAAAAGCTACAGTAATCTATATGTTATTTTTTACTAAACTACCATTTTCAAGAAAGAGGTGGTAATAAATGATAAATACCATAATCTCACTTTTATGCAGGGGATTTCATAAAGATAACACTTGAAATAATATATATCTGTATCTATATGTAAGTGAAGGCTACTGATAAAACCAAAGGAAGACAAATTATTAGAAAAATGAGTAAATGAACTTAGCAATAAAATTTTACATGAATTGCATTAGAATTTCCACATGGAGAACCATAGTTGTAGATTTTATCTCATTTTGTCTTTCAGAGTAAAGAATGCATGCATGAGAAATATCAACTAAATAGAACTAAATAGGTTTTAAGGCAAGACATGCCAAGTCTAAGTTAAAGATCTAAAAATGTGAAGAGCTGAAAAGTAATGCACAAACAAAAATGAACAGAGGATGCTTAGGAGTCTAGCTACAATGTCGCAAAAGCAGGACAATTTTCTTTACACTTTACATTTCAATTGTCTCAGCACGAATCATATAAATCTAAAAAGACTGGTTCAAAAAGGAAAAAGTAGTTACTTTTGCGTCTTCAAATGTACTTTATCAAGAGCAAAAACATCTCCCCAACACAACCCGCCCCAAAGCTTGCATTTCACCAAAGTGATTTACCCCTTTCACTTGGCTTTGTATGTGAATAACACTGTAGTGCGATGTCAATGAAGGCTGCGGCACATTCCCAATTTCTCTTTTAATATTGTGTTTATCAATTTGATAGATGTTAAATTCCATTCATCTTTTTTCCTAAAAACTAAAACTGAGAGTGACAGGAAAAATTAGTTTCTTTGCAGCAAAACTGTTACAGAGGTGTTAAAGATGCCTAGTCAAGAGTGTACTGTGGCTCTAGCACACAGGAGCTCAAATTCTTCTGCAAGATGGCTAAAGGACCAATTTCAGTCGTTTCAGATAGGTTAAAAATGTTACCTGGCAACTGTCAAGAGTGTTGACTAACTAGCCTTACTTTCAACCAAACTAAAATCCAGCAGTAAGTTTTTTTTGATTAAACAAATCTTCTCCATTAATCATTTAGTCATGGCCAGAAATAAACACACCACAGGTAATAATTAGTGTACTGCTAAGGGTATAAAAAAAATGGCGCAGAGGTTCAGTTTAAAGAGGGAAAACATAACAAAATTGGCTTATGCTAGTGGTGACTGTAATCAGACGGACAGATTAAAGACTTTGGAACGGAGTTACGTTGGAATGGTATTTGAGTTGGCCATGATTATTTATACAAGAGAAGTAGTTCTTTGTGACTGCTCCCCTGACAGAGCTGGCCCCAAAATCTGTATTATTTTTTACCTTGTCATTTTAAAATAGCTTCATAGAATATATAAATGTAATGTTAGAGCTAAGAGCTTTTAGAAATAATCTGCCACAAGGTTTTTGATCTAAAAACAAAGTCAATGGTACCATCAGCATTTTAAAGAAACAGAATAGAAAAGAAAATATCAGAGTGCACTACACACAGCAAGGTCAAATTTTGTTTTAGAAAACTTTTGATTTTGTAATATATATTTATTATGCACACATATGTGTGTATATTGGATCACAATGTAAAATATATTTCTTATTGTAGGTTGTAGTCGAAAAGGTTACAATACCAATGATAGACTACATAAATTTTATATGAGGAAACTGAAGCACAGAGAAGGAAAGAAACTAACCTGTTCTGGGCATCTTAATCACTGCGGCAGGAGCTCAAGTGGGAAACATACAAAAATGTCTGACCCAAAAAATGAAATGCCTCCCCCATTGCTAATCCATAGCTTTGCCAAGTAGGTTTTTATTACTTACTATAAATTATATATTATGATAATCATCTATTATTTAAAATATACCCTAAAAGTCTAGTTCAACCATTCAGGTAAGTTGTAAAATATTAGTCCTGAATGGCACGGAAAGAAAAATAAACCCTTATTTATCTTCACTTCTCTTTCCTGCAGATGTTTCTTGTAGCTGAAAGCCAGTAATGACAAAATTTCCTTATGATTCTTAAAAAGCAGCTCAAGAAGTATATATCTCAAGAGTTTAAATGTGCACATATTTTCCCCCTCAAACTGGCCAAAGGTATGATTTATTTAATCTGCACATTATTTGAAATGTGCATACTTTTTAATCCAGCAATTCTAATTTAAGAAAACTGTTTTAAGGAAAATAAAACAAGTAGAAAATATGTGTATAAAAAACAGTGGTAAGCTGGGCGCGGTGGCTCACGCCTGTAATCCTAGCACTCTGGGAGGC
>RJWJ010006977.1:13431-59862 GCA_004363605.1 Indri indri | reverse complement strand
CTTTTTTTTATAGGCATGAAAGACTACATGTGGTTTTGAATTGCTCTCAATTTCACGTTAAAATTTGGCTTATGGCTGGCCGTCGGGAGTGGTTCATGCCTGTAATCCCAGCACCTTGGGAGGCTGAGGTAGGAGGATTGCTTGAGGCCAGGAGTTTCAAGATCAACCTGGGCAACAGAGCGAGACCCTGTCTCAAAAAGAAAAAAAACCCCAAATTGACTTAAACTTTAACATCTACCTGCTTACACTAATGAAAACTCTCCTGCTCTTTCAGAATATGGGCTGCATGTACATGGGGCTGAGAAGCCTCCCTGTCTGTTGAGCATGTACAGTTGTGCAAATGAGGTTCCCACCAGGGTGAGATGTGATCACAGATAAAAGGTGGCGATGGTGGTGGGATTCTCACTGCTACCCTCCCACCACACCTGGCTATTTCCCTTGTAACCTCAGGCTCAGCTTAGCCTGGACAACCGTGTGTGGGACTTCAAGTCACAGCCCCCAGGGTCCCCAGCTCCCAGTCCCACCACATCAGCCAATAAAGGCGCAGACAAAGGAAAAAGTGCAGGTGAGTGCTCACTGTGGGTGCTCCCGGAGAGCTTTCTCAGCACACGTTCCCTCTCCACCCCCTGGAATTTGGGTTACCTGTGCTGCCTGGGACCACAGGAAAAAGTGCAGCTAACTGGTCCCCAAGGCGACTGGACCCATGGCCTCAGTGGCCTCAGCAGCCCGGTGCATACCCTGCTGGCTGGTGACTGGTCACAGAGTGGCAGCATAGCCACGTTGTGCACAGACCGAGAGCCTGTCCCTGGCCACCACGAGCATACCTGGCACGTCACAAGGTGGGTAGGGGTCCTTGTCTTCATCCTCTTCTCGATAGTCATCAATTGTAACCTACGACGACAAGATGTTTGGGGAGGAGGGGAGACTGACTTAAGTGCGCTTCAGAGGGCCAAAGTGAACAGTCGCCTCGGCCGTTCAGCACAGGGCATGGGATTTCTCTCCCAAGTGTGTCTGTGTGTGAGTGTGTAGGGACAAGAAGATGTCCCCACATGGTGATTCTGCTTCAGACAGAGGCCTGAGGGCAGACGGGGGCATCCGGCCACGGTTACCCAGCACCGTCCAGGGCTGTGCTTTCCCCTCCCCGCACAGTCACATGTTGTGTGACAGTCGCGTCTCAGACTCCTGTCCTCCTGCTCGACTGTGAGCTCCGGAAGGCAGGGACCTCGTCTATCTTTCTCAATACCGAATCCCCAGTGTCTGACACATGATTGCCACTCAAAAGGTATTTATCAACTCAATGAACAGATGAGCAAGACATCCAGAGCTGTCATAAGTGGGCTGGAGTTTGACAGTGCAGCCCCGAGGCCACGCAGACCACCTGATCCTGGGATTGCTTCTGGAAATAGACATCTATTAAAAATCTCTGATCTTAATACCTACTCAGAAGGTGCTAACATGATCTCGACCATGGGTCAGGTCTGACCACACAACTTCAATACAGAACAAAAAGTGGTCAAACCAACAAAGTATCTATAATATTGGTTCTCTGGTGAAATACTGGTTGAGAGCCAGCTAACTGCCCCCTGCCCCACAACCCGGGAAGCCAGTATCTATACGGTGTGCTATACTCTTTCACGCCAAAATATCACAGGTGTGATATGTGAGATACTTCCATGGCGTTAAGTGGTATATTTTTGGAGATACCAACAGAATCACTTTGAAACAAGTATTTTAGAATAAATACCTTGTTGTCACTGTTGGCTATCTGGTTGACTTCTGGTTTGTTCTTTTTATTTTCTAAGCTCTCTTTTCTACAGAGAAGAAAAAAGAACATAAGAAACCAAATAACCATATAACTATGTATAAAATGCTAATCAGGATTCTGAATCAACAATGCCCCGATGAAGGACGGAATTTAATTGGAAACAACACTAACAGCAAGAACATAGCACAACCCAAACTCAGAGCTTCTGTTAGTCTCGGTGCAATGGATTCATTACACAGATCATCTTATTAAAATTCTCATCCGAGAACTAATCAGCATTGAAGGCATCATTTATTTTATGACACTAAAATTAACTGCAGCAATTCTGTAAGCACAGGCACATGTGACTCCCATTTGCAGTTCTGAGGGACAAGTGTCAAGGGCCTGGCTTCTGCCCAAGATCCCATCCTTTTTGGTCTGACCACATGGTCACCCACCATCTGCAAAGCAGCGACGTGGGGGCTGCAGCTACGCTGAAGCATGGGTGAGCCCGCCGGGCCCCAGCTGCGGCAGGGCTCCCCAAGCAGCCCCTGGGCCAACACCTCAGGGGAAAAGGGGGTTACCTGGCAATCTTTTTCCTTTCCTTTTCTTCTGCTTCTTCTTTCTGAGCAGTGTTCAGACTTTCAGCATCAGCCAAATTGTCTACAGCAATGGCCAAGAAGACGTTCAGTAGAATATCTAATTTGAAAAATTTAAGGGCACAACAACACTTTCAATTGCGACTACACCTGGTCAACAATGGTAACACCGCGTCCCTCTGCGTTCTGGGAGGCCGGTAGCCAGTGATTGTCCCTAGTGCTACATTCACTTGGTAAAACCAGAGGACCAGAGCCCTGTTTTTTTTTAAAAGAACAAAACAAAACAAAAAACAACTTGAAAACCATAAGAAGACAGTCCAGAAAGAAATAAAATTAAGATCCACTAAAACCCATGAAAACCTATGTGTGTGTAACTCCATACAGCCATGTACCTATAATTATGTCATACATTGTATAAAACAATCTATAACATAAACATGGTGTAACTGAAGCATACCCCTTGTGTGTTTTTTGTTTCTTTTAAAACACACCATAAGTATATGTTCAGGGGAATGCTCTTCAAAACAGACTCCTTCAAAAGCTGCAGGTAATTCAAATGATGATCCTGTTGTCTTATTGCACAAAACCATATCAGACTTTCTCTTTTGGAATGACCTTCAGAGTCTATGCATAACTCATTCATTCCTTCACTCCACAAATACTGACTGACGATACCATGCCTGACTTACTGCCGGACGAATCCATTGCGCTACCCCTCTGAATAGTTCCACTGTGGCTAGATCTTTGATTATTGTGGTTGGACTTGATTTCTGCAAATAGTAGAAACTTTTTTCTCTTTACAAATTACCCTGAGACAGGTGATTAAACAAATTATCACATTTCTTCGCTCTTACTGTAATGTTGTATACACAGTTTCCTTGAATGTTTTCATTTTTAAAAAGTATTCTGAAGAATGTTCCCAAATCAGAAGATGCCTGTTTGTTATTCACTAGCAGTTAAGTACGCTTTTGAGAAGCACAGGGATCAGAAGGCAACAGATGAGAAGGCCTCCCTTACATGACGAATGCTTCTCCCTGCTGCACACCTGGCCATCTGCAGGCAAAAGTTCAGGAGCCCAGGGACCCCGAGACAAGAGCAGCACACCACCGTCCCACATGCCCTGTGCAATCTGAAGTCTCGGATACATTGCTGAACACATAAACCAACATAACCTAACAAGGGCCTGAGGAGGAGCTCTCTGTGAGGGGACATCACGCCTGACTAATCTATGCAAGGCTTTAAAGAGGATAGAAACGTGAGTGAATTACATTAAGACACTCAAAATGCCTTTGACAGGCTAGCCTATTTTTTCACTGAAGCTGCAGTGAGCTGGAGGAAGCAATTTGACCTGGGCTGGAGACAGCTGGGTAACAGGAGCACGCTGATGGGCAAGGGGTAGTGGTGGCCTAGGCAGGTGGTAGTGTCTGGGTCTAGCTGTACTGAGTATTCCCCTCAACGACTTCAATTAAGGAATGATAACCTCCCTGGCCTTGCAATGACACTCAGCTCTTTAGGTAGTTGAAAGCAAATCCAGAGTTATAAGCCACAGGAAGATCTTACAAGCTTAGAACAGATGGTTTCCAAGAGCAAAAACCAATCACCTTTATTTAGAGGCATTACCCAGACCCTCCTAAACAGTGTGTGCTCTGGAATTCACTCAAAAAGATCTACCAAGCACCTGCAACGTGCTGGCACTGTTCTGGGTGCTGGGGGCACGGGAGGAAACACCACAGACTGCAGCGTCTATTCTGGTTGAGGGAGACAGAACATAACTCCCTAAGCACCTCAGATAGTTTTCACAAAGAAAACTCGACAGGTAAGCAGAGAGAAGTGGCCAGGGAATAATTCTCTGCAGACTTAAGTCCAGAATAGGGCCAATCATGAGGAGAGCAGAAAAACAAAATATTAACCATTCATTTCACAGACATTTACCAAGGGCCGACTGTGCACAAGGTCCTGTATTATACCACGAGATGCAAATGTGAAAAAGAAGATTTCTGACTCATGGAGCTTCTCATCTCATTAGGGGATAGAGGAATACCCACCCCAAATTCCAGTAGTCGCAGAGCCTACATGCAGTAAGAAACATGGATAAAATCTGATGGGAGTACAGAGGTAGGAGAGCTCATCTCTGGGTGGGAGACAGGGCAGAGGTGGCTCCCTGGAGGAGGGGGCCTTAGCCCTGAGTTGGGGAACTAGGAGGATGCGTATGTGTTGAGATAGGGGTTTTCACAGAATACCTCATAGCACAAAGCATCCTCCTTGTGGAAAATGGGGCAAGTTTGCAGTGAGGTTGCTACACTGAGGAACATTCATCAGTGAGCCAGGTAAGATTAAGGAGGAAACAGCTAAAGGGATCTGGGCCTCCTTAGAAGAATCCAGATCAGAGCCCTTTAATGGAAGGGTGAAGACCAAGAGGTGGTATCGTAGGTCTGTCCATTGCTCACCCACCAAACATCCATTAAGGGCCTCTGGATGCCAGGTCTTGTGACAGGCACAGAGGACCTGGAGATAAAACAGACACACCCAAAGACTACAGAGGCATGAGGGTCTGAACAAGGTAAATACAGATCCAAGGGCCAATTTCAGAAGGCTAGGATTAGGGAGTGCCTCTTGGCTGGGAAAAGGAGTACAACAAGTCAGGGAAAAGTTGCAGAGCGTAGTTTAGCAGCTAGCCAATGGGCCTTTGATCTCCGAGGACGGATCACCAAAGCAAAACTAGGTTGAGGGGAGCCTAGGTCAATCCACTGAAGATGGTGCCACATTGGTCATGAAGGGTCTTAAGAAGACATAGATGTGCCCCTAACCTCCAAAAGGCGGTGACACGGAGGACCACCTGGCCTTGCCCTAAGCCACCCCTTGGGACCCGTGCAGGGTACGTGGCGCCGAGCTGGATGACCATGGGTACCAGCACGTGTGCCATCTCACGCTCCTTCCCCCAGCTTGCATTCCCCAAACCCCCCTACCCCCCAGAACTCCACTTACACGGACACTGTCCCCCAGCGACACTGCGCTGAGGGAAAGGCATTCACCTCCGTGCCGCACTGCTACCACCACCACCGCCACCACGGGGAAACTCAGAGAAACAAGAGCAAGACGACGATGACAGCGGCAGCAAATCCCTGGTCAGCTTGAAGGATACAGTTACCACAAATGAAGAGGATGATGAAGTAGATGCAGACAATCATTCCCGAAGAGGACGGGCCCCCGTAAGCCATGATGCCGTCGTACATCACAGCATTCCAGTCTTCACCCGTCAGGATCTAAGGAACCGAAACTGGGGTCAGCCAGCAGGCCGACGCGCAGCTCACAGCTGCTCTCGCGGAGCGCCCTGGGGCTGTCCGAACCCGTTCAGGCTGCTGTCACCGTGCAGTCTGCACTGAACAAATCCGCTGTTATCCCAGAGAATTCTCCCAAAACATTATTTTTAAATGTTTCATAAATAGATAATTCTTCTAGTGAAAAAAAAAAGCAACTTTACATTTAAGACTTATTTACCTTCTGATAATACCCCAGCCCAGTTTGAGATCCCCTCCCCAGAAAGCGTGCTGTCGGTGTGAGTCTCTGGAGCCTTCGTCTACGGATTTCAACACGCATACGTACACTAGGAGAAAACAAGCACCGGATGTCTTCTCTGAGTGTTTAGACATAAAGAGTTATCATGCTATGTGAATTTTTCTGCAACTGGCTTGTTTTTTAAATCAGTAAACTCTGAAGACCCTCTTTGCCAGAAAAATCATCTCACTCTTTTTGACTGCTGCTTAGTTTTCCACAGAGTTGATAGATCATAGAATTGGAGAATTACATCTATGAAATTTTAGAAGCAGGAAATTCTAAATGTCTCATGTAAATTTAAAACTTCCTTAACAGTAGTTACTACCAACCACGTGAAATTTTAAATCTAATCTTCTCTACTGATGGTACTTGATAAATCATGAAGTAGATGAACGTGGACGGCAATTTTAAAAAAATGCTATGAGAGAGAGAGAGAGAGAGAGAGAGAGAGAGCGCGTGCGCCTCAGCTCCTTTACCTTCTGTCTGGGCTAGATATCCTAAAATTTTAAACTGTTATGGATCACAACCAAACAGAAAAATGGGCAATTTGAAAAGACAAAGTCACTCATAGAAAAGGAACTATAAATGGCTCGTAGTTGTATGAAAAGACATTGAACTTCGCTCTTGATAAAAGCAGTATCAATTAAAACTACAGTGAGATACCATTTCCCCCTATTGGATGGGCACCAAAAAGTGTGAACAGCCACTGTGGTGAGAGGGAGAGAGCAGTGGGCAGTGTCCACACAGCCAGTGGAGGGTGAGTTAACACGACTGTACGGAGACCACTTGGGCAAGGTGGTCTCTGTATCAAAGTTTAAAACGGACATACCCTGTAAGCCAGCAATTCCATTCAGATCTACTCTCACACATGTACCCCATCATGTATGTTCAACATCACCCACTGAAGCCCTGTTTACATGGGCGAAGACTGAACACAACTACATTCATCAGCAAGGGACTGGTTACATGAATTGTGGCACATAATTTAGGCAGAATTTATGCAGCATTTACAAGGAAGAGGTGACCTTTCATGGACCAAGCAGGAAGGCTCTTGAGGATACTTTAAGTGATAAAAAGCAAGATGCAAAACAGTCTGTAGAGTAAGCTACCATGGGTGTAAAGTCACCTACAGGTAGGTAGGTTAACTGATTTATATCTGTGAGCAAATAGAGACCCAAGAATTCACAAGAAACTGTTAATGGTAGCTGCCTCCTAAAAGAGAAAATTAGTGGCTGGGTGGGAGAATTATTTGTCATTTTAGATCCTTTTGTAACATTTGAATTTTGTGCCACACGCATGCACAACAACATTAAAAGATACTTGTTTCTCTGAAATAAATTAGAAAAAAAAGAATACCTGACCAGCAGCCAAAACTTAAATATAATTCAAACAATAAAACTATGGCTTATAGCAATAGTTCAATATACCTCAAAATGACCAAGGGGGAAAGAATCTTACAGATCATTCCCTTTAGTCTCTATGTTTTCTTCCAAAAGGGATAAGTGGCTCATCCAAGGTCAGAGAGCCACGCACGGGCATAGCCGCTACGGGACCCATCTGTCCACCGCCCTTCCCATGATGTCTCCCTGCCTCTCCCGCAGGGCTCTGAAGCTGACATCACATGTAAAAAGTGATGAGGACAGATGAGTCTTTCAAACTTACCTGCCAGGCTCTGTCCAAGGAAGGGGATTTAGAAGACCTTGGCTGAGGGTCAGGGGAGGCAGAGAGTGTGCTGCTGCTCTGAGCATCTGAGCCAGGGGTGGGTGCCTCTCTGCAACCCCTACTCCCTTCTCAGCCCAGCGCTGCTGGGGCCCCGACAGCACAGCCGCCCTCCGAATCTGCGTGTCCTCGCTCCACCACAGGAGGAGGACAGAAAGGGCACAAGGCTTCCACCGTTCCTGTCCTGATTCCCCTGACTGCACACCAAAACCTTAAGGCTTCAGAATTCACTTCTTTGCATGAATCTGTTATAACGAGGATTATAAACTTGCATGCAATCAAAATTAGCAAAGAATAAGAGAATTTTAGTCTATTTCACAGAAACCTCATAAAATCAACCAAAAAGCTTTTTGCTTTATTATTTTGTAATATAGCTAGCAGTCTTATAAAACATTACATCGCATCACAGAGACGGAGGACAATACAAAATGAATAACTTAGAGGTACAAGATTGACCAGGGCCATTATTAGGGCAGAGATCGGTAACGAAACTCCCAGGAATCTTTTTGTCTTACTGAGCTGTGAGCGGACAAGCAGGCCAGGGAGTTTTGGCTACTGCCCACCACGTGCTTCTCGGGGAGAGAGGAGGCGCTCACCTGGAACACCGTGAGAAGTGCTTGAGGGAAATTGTCGAAGGTGCTCCGCTTGGTTTGCGTTTCATCGAAATTAAACTTGCCGCCAAACAGCTGCATCCCGAGCAAGGAAAAGATGATGATGAAGAGAAAAAGCAGCAGCAGCAGCGAAGCGATGGACTTCATGGAGTTTAGCAAGGATGCCACCAAGTTGCTCAGGGAAGTCCAGTGCCTGTAAGTCAAAAGGAAGGTGTGAGCTCAGAACACTCGTGTGGGACAAGGCGTCACCTGCCGGGGATGTGACTGGTCGCCGCCTCATGCTCATGAGACACCCGCAGGGAGACACATGCTTCCTCACCTGGTCACTTTGAAGATTCTTAAGAGGCGCACACACCGAAACACGGAGATGCCCAGGGGAGACATGATTTCCAGTTCCACTAAGATGGTTTCAGTAATTCCGCCGCACACCACGAAGCAATCGAACCGGTTGAAAAGAGAGACGAAATATGCTTGGAGGCCCAAGCTGTACATTTTTACCAGCATCTCGCAGGTGAACAGAGCCAAGAGGACTTTGTTAGCAATATCTGGAAAGACAAAGGGCACCGTCCTCGGGATTGCGCGGGAGACACTCAGACTCCCCTTTCCACCTCGCGCCCCTCCCCGTCGGCCCCCTCTTTGCTACTGCAGCCATGGCAGGGATGTGGCCTTAACCTTGGTGTCTGTCTGCCAGGCTCTAGTCCTGCTTCTGCCTGCGACCCAGGTGTGTGACTCTGGAGAAGTTACTTGATTTCTCTGGGCCTCAGTTTCACTGGCTACAAGATGGGGAAGGGCAGCTCATCACACGATCTCTGAAGTTTCCAGCCCTAAATAAGCCTACATACAATTCTGCACTGAGACCCTCATATTGTATTTTTGTCTTTCCATCACACACAAAAAGATCTGTCTGATCTTGGTTATGGCATGATGCTGTATCAGAAGCAGCCTCCTATCAATGTCATTTCTAACGGCAGAAAGTACCGCTGTGCAGGCTGGAGAGGTGGAAGGAAAGAGACGTGACTTGATATAAGGAAGAACTTCTCAATAGCTCAAAACTGTCAAACCCAGAATGGGCTGTCTGTGGAGATGTGCTCCCCACTCCCCATTGCTGGGGCATTCAAAGCAGGGGAATCAAAACCACTTGCCAAAAATATTATGCAGGAAAGTAAAGCTTCCCCACTGGAGGCAGGAAGGGGATTATGAGGTCCCCTCCAACTCCAAGATTCCTTGATTCTAGGTCATCTCAGGGTTAGGACAACTAGGTGCTCGGCATCAGCCAGCTCCAAGGTGCTTCCCCACACAGTACAGGCTGTGCGCTCACTCCAGTGCTTGCATGTGTTTGGGTGGTTCTACCATCTTCCAAGTTAGTCCTCACTAGAAACATTCTAATACTTCGTTAAGTACCGATGAGATAAGACTCAACAGCAGTTGGACAGCCACAGGAATCTCCAGCTCGGAACAAAATAAGAACAACCTCTGCTTGTACCTTGAATCCGTGTCAACCAATCTGGCTGGTTGTAGTGCTCGGAGGAAATGGTTAAGGTGTTGAGAAACACCAGGACAATAACCAGCCAGTAAAATGTGACAGACTTCACGGCAGCCCTACATCTCCTGCGATTGAACCGGTTCCAGCGACGCCAGCGTCGACTGAAAGACAAGTAAACGTTACTCCCTTGGTGACAGATAAGCCTCTGAGTGTCCAATGAACATAACTGAGAAACAATCTGGCTTTCACTCTGGAGGTCCAGGTTGGGGTGGGAATGAGTGCAGGTAAGAAAGACGAGAACAAATGGCATGGAAATTAACAGACCTCATAATAAGAATTATGTTGCTCTTAAAACACACCTTTAAAAGTATAATCTTGACTCGATCATGCTATCAGTTTCCTTCCTTAAGGCTTTAGATAACTCCAGAATCTGTCACATGCAGCCCTTATGCGGGCTAGAAAATCTAGATATTCATAGGTTCACGTGCAGATGCAAAATTGCACTCAATACATATGTGATTCATACACCCGCCATATGGCACGCGGATCTGTTCGCGCTATCAGTGCAGAAAGCCACTTAGCTTATTATATACATGTCTCACAGCATCTCAATCACCATACAGAATTTATCAGGCAGCAAAGTGCTCCAAAACCACACTTTTCTTTTTAAGGAAACTTTCAATCACTTCTTAAGTCTCTGAGGTTCCTCCAGAGCCTGGCAGAGTTGTCAAAGCTGAGTAGGACATGAGTCTTCATACTGAGTCATCAGGTGCCCTTTCTAACTAGCGATGCTCAAAATATACCTTTAGGAGAAAAGCCAATATTGAATCGTGTTTTCATAAAAATAAAATGAGCTGAGCCAAACAGACAAGTAGCATGTCCTCCGCCCACCTTCCGTTCCTGTTTGTAATTAGGGAAAATACCCTCTCCCTTAGCCTGTTCCCCTGGGGAAAACCTTCCCTGCCACAAGGGGGTGGTTTAGTCAAGTGCACCATGAGCTGCTGCTCGGTGACCAGGATCCTGGGGAAGGGCCAGCCCTCTACTGTGCCGCCTCACTGATGGCAACAGGGCACTGCCTCTAGGGGCCTGAGTCAAGAGGATCTCCAGGCTGTCCAAGCTGTAGCCTGGCTGACTCAGCTGTGTTGCTATGCAAAAAAACCCCCACGAAAACAAAAATCAAACACCAAAAAACCTGTAACCCAGGAAGCAAGCAAAAGAAGAGTTGTGCCAACCCTTCACCAAGACATGGATCAAGCCAGGTGCATTTTGTTATTGCTCTTGCTGTGCAGTTTCCAATGGAAAGAATGGCTAGAACTATGATGACCAGTATGGAAAAACTTTACCAAGGACACTAAGGGCTCAGTCCCACTCAGAGTCTAGCTCTGTTTCCTGGGCTAGAGTGCCATTGCATCAGCCTAGCTCACAACAACCTCAAACTCCTGGGCTCAAGCCATCCTCCTGCCTCAGCCTCCCGAGTAGCTGGGACTACAGGTGTGCACCACCACACCCAGCTAAATTTTTGTTTCTATTTTTGGTTGGCTGGCTAATTTTTTCTATTTTTAGTAGAGACGGGGTCTCGCTCTTGCTCAGGCTGGTCTCGAACTCCTGACCTCAAGCAATCCTCCCACCTTGGCCTCCCAGAGTGCTAGGATTACAGTTGTGAGCCACCACACCCAGCATTACTGGGTTGTTTTCTTATGATTGATGCAATCCTTTATGTATTATTCTATGTATACCAGGTACCAGTCCTTTATCAATATGGCTTGCAAATATTTTTTTCCAACTCAGTGGCTTATCTTTTTATTTTCCTTTGAAGAACAAAAGTTTTAAATTTGATGAAGATCAATTTATCAGTTTTTCCTGTTACGGATAGTGCACTGGGTGTTTATCTTAAGAAACCTTTGCCTAACCCAAGGTCACGAAGATTTTCTCCTATGTCTTCTTCTAAAATTTTTGTAGTTTTAGGTTTTATATTTAGTTCTATGTCTATCTCAAGTTATTGTCTATATATAGTGGTAAAATGTTTTTAACTGAAAATAACATTTATATGGTAAAGTACACAATCACAGGTACATGGTTCAATGAATTTTATCAGCTGAACATGTAGCCGACATCCAGATCAAGAAACAGAACATTACTCGTACCTTAGGAGGCTTCCTGAACCCCCTTTCTAATGGAAAGCCTTTGAGCAGAAAAGTGACAAGTGGTAGCTTAGAGAAGTGACTCAGAAAATGAAGGACTCAGAGGCAAAAAATTGTTCATTGTTGTGTCTTGTTGCTTTGTTTTGAGAAGAGATCTTCAGCACCTACCGCACTGTTCCCTGGGGCAGGCACGTAATATTTAATGGACTGGCTGAAATTTGATATCAATATTATAATCCACAATAAAACTCAAGTCCACAGCAATTCTATGTAAAATTCAGAAGTTAAAACATAAAAAGAACAACACACAGGCTAAAGAAAAAACAGAAGGAAGATACTGACCTGAGTTTGGATTTTGAGATGGCTTGACTGAAAGAAAGACAAAAAGCATTAAGATTCCTGTTTGGAAGGCTTGAGCACACGCTCCCCGTCACTCCCGCTATCGGAAAAGCCATGCACAGATGCCTGGACCGAGCACCCCCCATCACCGCAGCGGGCCAGCTGGGGGTGGCTAGAGCAGAAATCAAGGTGCTACCAGCGCCGGGCAGGCAGGCTGAGCGCCTTCCAGGGCCCAGGCAGGAGAAGCCTCTTTAGCTAGACTCCCTGTGTGGCCCTGATGACAGGCAGCGAGACCAGAGGTCCTTCTCCTGCCACCCCAAGCTAAAGGCAGCTGGGCTGCTCCTGCCCACAACACAGCCACTCATCCCCACAGCAGCACTTGCTGCTACTGTGGCAAAAGGAGCACTGCACCAGGAGCCCCAGCGCGGCTATTCACCAACTGGGTGGGTGTGGGAAAGCAGCATGCCTTTTTGAGCCTCAGTGTTCTCATCTGTAAAATGGGGAAGACAAACCCATTCCCTGCCTACTTCATGATGTCGCAGGGAGGGCAGAGCAAGAGAATGGAGGCAAAGTCATCTCATAAACTGCTGACATTCTGCCCGTAGCACATTATTTTTTTGAAACTCTGCCAAGAATAAGATTGAGTTCTCTTAAAAACTACACCTGTATTTTACAGAGATGAGACTTAAAGGATACCAGCAAGAAGCAAATGAAACGAAACCACACGGGGCTCCCCTAAAGCGGGCAGTACTCAGCACATTCCGCACTGCTGGTGCCCGCTGCCGCAGCCCACATCATCTAGGAAAAAGCCAGCCATGTCAATGTGCGGCATCCTCCACTGTTAGGGGAGGGCGGTGCACGTCTCCAAGGAACAGTGCCAGGAGCAGAGGAGGCAGGGCCTTGCTACCCAGCCACTCGGTCTGAGGTTGGGCAAGGCCCAGGAGTAAAGGAAAAAAATACGTAGCACATTGTAGTCAGCAACTCCGCCATACAAGCTCCCCTGTCAAAGCGCGGATGCCAAACCCGGACTTGAAGGAGAATCCGGCCTTTACCCCCACCGCCGACACCCAGAGGGCCCAGCCTTGGCCGCGCCTCTTCTTCTCCACCAGCACCTAATGAACACAGTGGGGTGGCCAGGTTAACAGGCACTGTCTTCACCAGCTCCACTGCAGCAGGGCTGCTTCACAAGAGGCAGCAGTGAAACGTGGGGGCCCCGAGGGGGCCTGGTGTAAGAGGAAGAAAGCCGAGGGGTGGGGGAGCCCGCCCGCCCTCCTGCGCCCAAGGCAATGGCCCTAGGGCACCGCTGTAGGCTGGGCCCTGCTTGCTTCTCTAAGGCCACGGGAGGGGAAAAGAGGGCAAGTGGGCTCCGCACTCACCAGAGACTTCCACAGCAGCCCTGGGTCTCGCCTTCGCCACTCACGTTCTCCGTGTTCACAGACTCGGTCTCGCTGGTGGGCATGCTAGCTGCGGGGAGAGGAGAAGGCTTTAGACAGCGCGCTGGAGGAGCTGCGCACCTAGGAGCAGGCCGGATGCGGACCTCTGCCACCAGGCAGACCCCCAGGGACCAGGAGCAGGGCAGTGAGGGCCCTCAGGGGCTTGGCTGCCAAAGGCAGGGCTGAGGAGCCAGGCGTCCCCACTGCAGGCGGGCCTCCGCTTCCGTGACGCCGAGAAAGCTCACAGAGTCCTCCGCCGGGAGGAAATTCTGTCCACCCAGATACTTTCCAAGAAAGGGAGCCGAGGAGCCAAACTGAATCCTATCCCTGGGCCTGGCACCAACTTGATCACCTGATCTCCAAGATCACACTGAGAAGCCACCCAAACATCACAGTTAGAGGCGCAGCTTTACCTGCCCCAACAGGTGTATACAGAACACCTGTGAACAGACCTAACCGTTTATAAATAAATCATTCTAAACATACCGAAGGAGGAGAGCTATTATGGATGGGGCAGTGCATACAGGTACCACGCACAAAATCTTTTTAAAAAGTTAAGATCTCTACTCATCTTTTGCTCATTTATCTGACATTTAAGTTCTGCTGAGCTTGTGAAGCTAATACGCAGACAGTTCTCGCTAAATAAGCCGGCACTAAAGCACCAAGAAAGCATAGCCATGAGGGTGGAAGGGGAAGGTTTTTACCAACCAGTGAACAGCAAAGTTGACTGTGGTCCCCAGTGCCACTGGGGTCCCTGGGCACGTCTTGTGTCTCCACATCGGGATCCTGAGCAGAAGTGGAGGAAACGTGGGAACACACCCACTAGTGTCAGGAGGCCCAGGGACCACCCTCAGCCACCAACTGGCACATGGGCATCGTTTCTCAAGTACTTGATTCGACCTGTAAACGTCATGAACTGATGGAGGCCAGGCGGGGAAGGAGGTGCGGGGGACAAAGCAGAACACGGTACCGCACCCGCCTGGAGCGGGGGCGAGGGAGGGGCAGCCCCCAGCAGATCGCTATTAACCATGAAGACAGCTGCCTCAGGGGTCTGTGTAAGAAGTTCCAGAGTAAAGAACGACTAATTCCGCTCTACGGGTAAGAGAGGTGGTCGATGAAGACGGAAACACAGGACAATCACCCAAACACGTGTACTTCCTTTTCCTGATGCACAGTTTTGAATGGGAGTGACTGCTTTTAATAGTCCTCATGGTGTCGACAGGAAAGCTTTCCCCCTCTGGGCTCTGCCCACACGGCCCCCTTAGCAAGGACGCCTTAAGTTTCATCTGTAAAAACTGGTATGTACGGCGCCTCAAGCGCTGCGGTGAAGGTTCTGAGGCCCAGCAGGGCTCGGAGGGGAAAGGGGGTTGGATCAATCCGCTCTGTCCACGGGCCTGCTGGCTGCTGACCCTGCTCACACGAGAGGACGCAGGTGGAACCTGGCTCACAGAGCCCAGAAGTCTGAGACACAAGTTTCCTGAGGGGCCCGAGACAAGCTTCCTTTCGCAAGTGCCCAAAGAACCGAGCCTGCCTGGGCGGGAACCTCGACAGGACATTCCGGCAAAGGTTTCACAAGCGAAGGCCAAATGAGAGAAATCAGACTCACATCACAGTACTGGTACTCTCATAGAGCAATTTTTTTCTTCCTTCCTTAGTTAAGTCAAAAGAAACCAATTATAAAACCTTGATTCCCTTTTTCACTGCCCCATGCAAAAAAACACAGACAAAAACAAATCAACCCCCCGCCCCAATCCAATCGTGGAAAAACTTTCAACAAAAACTCCACTAATACACACAGATAGAGACACACACACACACACACACACACACACACACACACACACACACACACAGGTTTCCTCACTCTGACCTGAGCAGCAAGACTAGAAATTATGAAATTCAACACGGTTCATGGTTGTGGGTTCCTCTCCTATCATCCCCCTTCCCTTCAGAGACAGGGCAAAGAAAATCCCAGTGGGAGACCCTTTTCAAATCTGGCTAGGAGTCGTCTCTGTGCAGTGTTCTCCTTGGTGGTCATTACAGCCACTAAGGGGGTCAGAGGTCGAGGGCAGCACACTGGGGAATGCACAGGACCTGGCTGTTCTGACTGTCCCCGGGCAAAGTGCCACCTCTCTCCAAGCTGCACTCTCCTGTCCATGACATGGTGGTGCTAACTCCACGATCTTGAGGACTGTTTCTATCTCTAACAGTTTATTATCTCACAGTTCTAATATTAATCATATGGAAACATTAGACATTATTTCTGAAAGAGCAAACTTCTGAACAGACTAAATCTTTGTGGCTTTTTACTCTAGGGGACTATATCTCATGCTGACAAGAGTACAGTTGCTGCATTTCATTCCCAAAGCTTCATTTTTCAAACAGTCTGACTGAAACGGATAAATTGCGTAGTGCTGATGTAAGGGGGCGCATCCATTTGCATCTCTAGCTCCGTGCCAACTATCAGTGTATGACACGTACTAGTTGTTCCCTAGACTAACTGGGGGTGAAGAAAGAAACAAAACCAAACTCCCTAAGCAGCCACTAAAAGAGGATGACAGCTGCACAGCACTGTGTCCAGGCTGCACGGAGGGCGAAGAGGGTCCTCCTGCTCCCTGGGTGGACCCTGCCCTTTGGGCGGGGTGGAATGGTGGCTGGGAGAAGCACACGGGGTGGCCATATCTGAGTTTAACTCCATGGCTGTGACCTGACTTCTTTACACCTCCACTTCCTCATCTGTAAAACAGGGAGTACCTACCCTCATGAGGCTGCTGGCAGGACTACAAATGAGATGAGGCAGGCAGAGTGCTGGGTCCCCAGGACTGGGTGGTCAGGGAGCCCACAAACCATCTGACCATCATCCCAGGAGAGCACCCCTAGAGCTCCCTGGAAGCAAAGCTACCAATCCCGCGCTGCCTCTGCTTGACCACCCCTGTCACCGCACAGACAGACCTGTCTAGGGTGAACGGCCTTCCAGACCTGTGAATTAGCTTTCACTACTTGCCCAAGTAGCCAAAGTCACTCTTAGTTTGTATGTTTTCTGCCACAGACTGAGTTACTGTCTAACTCCCTGTTGTAGGGACACCAACAGAGCCACAGGCACATAATAAATCAGTCTTTTCCAGAATGCTGTCACCAGGGCTGAGGAGCGGTAGAGGTGGAGGGAGGAGGAAGAGGAGAGTGACGATGCCAGAAATTCGTGACCTCCTTTGGTCCTGGAAACAGACGCTGATCCAGTCCCTAAATCTGGGCGGAGGCAGCCTCACTCTCTCCTCCGGCCCCTCACTCCCTACCACAGGACAGAGCATTTCCCTTTTCAAAAGGATGGAAAAAACCAGGCCCAGTGGGCATAACCAAAAACCTCGTTTGTACATTAAAACCGTTTACCCTTCACTTGTGCTAGGAATTCTTTTTTTTAACATTTTTATGTTAATAAATCAATATGAGTTTCACTTCACTTAGACCCAGTAGTAGCTCATTTACATTTTCAAAAAGCAAGACAGAAGAATCCTAGACTGTCAGAACTACAAGGGCCTTCTGAGAGTACACAGACGAACTCTGATTTCACGGATGAGAGAAGCGGCCACCTCGACGTGGGACGGACAGCGCAGACTGAGAAAGCGCTGACTTCCACTCAGCACGCCTTGCACCGGGCCACGCTGCCCTGTGCTTGCCTTGCCTACCTAAATATACCGGCATACAGTCTGGTGTTGGTATATACTGAAAACTCCACAAATCAAAAGTTCCAAAAATCCAAGCAGGTCTATTATGTATCAGTGTTGGTTTGCTATTCGGATGCCCTTTAATAACCCCTAGAAATCTGGAACATAACCAGGTCACTTCTGGGAGATCAGCCTGGTGACTGACAAAAATCAAGCTGCGCCGGTGACTACTGGGGTTTTCTAACAATGCAAACAGAAGGAGCTATGAAACCCACGGTGAGTAGGTCTACAGGCAAATTACTGCACCGCAGGCACCACTCCTGCCCGGCGTCCCCAGCACCGTGACTGCCCCGTTCAGGGCAGCTGCTCTGTCCTGGTCAGCAGGGATTCAGTGTTAATTGCTGACTAGTGGCCAGGCCTCGCTGGAGTGCAGGAAAATCCCTCAGAACCCCCCGCTCCCATGTCACCTATGGGTGCCAGCCCCTCCTGCAGAAATAAGCCAGGGGCCATCTGCATGTGGAGAAGCTATAAGGCCTTTCCTCTGACACATTCCAGGGAACTTTAGAGCTTTGCTGGGTAAGGTTTTTGTTGTTGTTGTTGTTTTTTAATATAGATTCAGAAATTATTTTCAGTGAATCTGGGTGAAACCAGGCATCAGGATAAGCCTGTCACCTGTGATGGGATGCTGACTGGCACTGCAATCTGCCTGCTGAAAATCTAGGGGAAGCTCAGGCGCTATGCTTTGCCATCTATTCCAGGCACTGGGATCTCCGGAGTGAGCACCAGGTGAACCGTCAGGCCTAGAGTGCAGCGCACTGACAAGGGCCGTGGGTGCTGCCGTGGGTGAGGGGAGGGTGCCAGACAGTGGCCCAGCACATCCTGGACTACAACGGGAGTTTCCAGGGCCTTTGTGGTGTGTGTGCCTCCTGGGCCAGGCCCCAGCTTGAGCACTCTCTGTAGATGTGAATCACATTGTTTCAAGATCTTGCGTCATGTCTGGATGCCATAATGGGCCGTATCACACAAAAATGCACTGTTTCGCCAAAGTGTAGAGATTTCTCCATCTACTCTCATTCTGAAGGACAACATACCTCTAAACCAATCTGCCTGGCTTGTGAATTCCGAGGCAAGTCAACACGCACACACAGCACATGAGTCTACGTGTAGGTCCAAGTCGGCAGCCTCGAAATTATGTTCACCATTAGCAAGCACATCAAAACCCCAGACCAGCCTCCTTCAGTGACGGAGGCTAATGAGGGCAAAGACTCTAGACGAGAGGTCAGGAAAACCTGGTTCTCCTCATCAGGTGATAAGGGGACAAGTGCCTTTTCCTCCCTGTGCTTAGTAACCTGATCTGTAAAATGAGCTACAGGACAACATCATCGCTAAGATCCGTTTACCTCTGACCTGCTATGATGGCAGCGAAGCAGAAACACCCACGAGCTGTCTGGTTTTACTACCAGCAACTCAGGGGTTTCCCTTGCATTCCCCCAGCTCTGGAAGGACAGAAGGGGACAAGCAGCACTGTGAATCCCCTGCCACCACAGGAGGGTAGGCAGGAGTCCAGAAGCCTGCCCAGGAGAACTGAGTCCGGGCCCTCTCCGGGCACAACGTCCCAGGGAACGGAGTGGAACGCAGGACGGAGCAGCCTGAGAGGCCTCCGCTGGCCTCAGGAGGCCCCAGTCATGGAGCCCAAAGGAAAGACTTGCCACATGCCAAACTGAGCCCAGCGCTCCCCAGCCTCCTTCTGGAACCTTCATTCACAGATATCCTGGGCCTCTGAGACTTACACCTCTGCTCTCCACAGGATAAGCTTTCTTGCACACTCAGGGATTTGTTTTCGCATTTCCTTCCCAGTCCCAGCAGCCTAAAGCTTCTCACTCTTTCCTTTCAAAAGAAGGGGCAGGGGTGAGGCTGGACAACTGCACAGGGCAGAACGTGGCTGCTTTCCTACCGGACAGGGATCTGACACCAAGATCCTGTGTTTTCATCTTATTTTCACGACAAGCATGAGCAGCACCATGATGTAACAAGCCTGCCAAATCCAAAATGACCCCAGACGTCCCCTGAAGGCATGTGCACATGCTAGTAGCGACACATTAAGCCCACACAGGGTAACAACATCTTGTTGCTGAAAAGCAGCATCTCTTCTTGGAGATGTGGGTCAAGGCCAGACCAAGGTTTCCATGTCTCAAGCCAGAGTTACAGCAAGACACTCTTTCTGCGCCCAGTGACACGGGCAGCACAGCGTCCACATGGAGCTCCTGCCCCACTGGACACCAGCAGTTTCAGGGTTCTTCTTTAAAGTCTCTAGGTATTTCAGTCAATAAAAGACCATCCCCACTAAAACGATGTTTCCTGAAAATATCAGGCTGCTTCCTTTCCCTGCAGATCTCAGAAAACTAATGGAGAAGCTACAAAAATTCTTACGAAGTCACAAGGCCCGTGCTCCCGTTCAGGAAGGTGGGCTCAAGGAGGGATGTTTTCTCTTCTGGGGACCAGAGCCACTCATCTCATTCTGGTAACCCACCCAGAACAATATTCTAAGTCAGTCTTTAAAGACATGTTTTCTTACGTCTCTGACAATATTTCCTGCTTAGATGAAGCCCATTCTTCTTCCAGAGACCTCCAGGAACTGCATCGATCCCAGCCTCCTGTTCATAACCCCTCTGTAACACTAAAGCTAGGTAAGCCAGCCCCATCTCCGCCCCTCGCTTATCGTCCAACCTCAGGCGAGTTCCTGCTCCTTCTTCCCCTTCTCCTGCAGCCACAATGTGCTGAGTGACCAGTTGTTTATATCCAACAATCTCTCCATTCTGTTCCACTTTCAGGCCTTCTGATGAGACTAGGACTCTGAGATAATCCTCCGTAAGACCATCCATGGGTTGTTCCAGTCTACTTCCCATAACCTCTGTGCTCAGCACTCCCATGGTGGCAGAGGTCACTTCAAAGAAAACAGTGCAATGTGACCTCCTGCTCCCCTGGCAGTTGGCTTTGTGTCCCTACAGTCTGAATCTTCTCAAATAGACTCTTCCTCCAGAGTTATGTGACCGGGGCTGATCTTGGTGGCAGAACTAGGTTGTGTGTGCCCGTGTGCACAGGCAAAGGTTTGTGCTGCTGTCAAAACACAGCAGGGACTTGAGCAGAGCAGGGTGCCAGCTGCTCACATAACTGCCTTGTCTGGGGGTGGGCCTGACTGCTACCTCAGGGTTTCTGATGAGGGGTGTGCTTAGCATTATTTTAGATCATAGACGGAAACTTAACTGTTTCCCACATGAGCCCATTCTCACTTGCAAAGGCAAGTGCCCCAAAATCTTGGCATCTCCAAAGTCTACTTTTAACTTCATTCTTGAAGCTGCCACTACTAGCTTTAGCATAGTCCTGAGCAAACCAGCCAGAGACTGGAAGACCAAGAAGCCATTTGAAACATGTAGTCTGGGGAAAAAAAAAAAAAAAAATCAATCAAATAACATTATTGGAATTTCTAAACAGTTTAAATTTAAAAACATCATTTGGGGAAAAGTGATTTAAAAGTCTGTCTTCCAGTCTAAGAATATTCATGCTGAATCAAATAAATTTTTTTAGTTGGTTCAGCTGCTTCTCCATAAGGTACAGTTCAAACAAAAAGGAAACTGCAATGCAGTCTTGATAAGGACACACATTTTGGAGAAAGACAAGAAGAAAAACACCATAACCAAGTTCAAAGAAATCAAGCAATTATAATATAGGCATCTTCCAAACACACCACATGGCACATGCATGTCACACGATGCCTATGTGCAAGGAGAAGGTATCAGAGATATTGGGAAAAGAGTCTGCAGAAGAGAAAGTCCAATCTCAGAAATTTACCATGATCTTTAGCCCTGCGTTGGCGAAAGCAGCAAAACTTCCTTTTCTTCTTATCCTCTTTTAGCAAGTCGGCCACAGTGACCCCTTTGGGTTAAACACAGGCAATTTCATCACAGAGCAGCAGAGGGCAGCAAGAGCAATGTGATCGAGGGGCCAAGGCAGCCCGCCCAGGAGAGCCCAGAGGACTCCGACCTCAATATGCGAACTTGAACCAGTCCTCCTCCCCCTAGCAATCTAGCCCACGATCTGAATGGTAGAGGGGAAGTGCATGTTCCATAACTGTTACACAAAACACCTGTCTTTACGAAACTGCTGCAAATCAACGACCAGGTAACCCACTCTGGATTCAAGGTTTCTAGTGTTCGGCCTCCCATTCAGGTGGGGCGTTAGGGAAAGGACACTTCAGGGAGTCGGGAGTCCTGGGTGCTGACTGGCTGTGTGATTCCAACCAGCGCTGCCATATGGGCAGGACAGGTGGGAGTTCGAAAGGTGGGCTCCGGACGCTGACACGCCAGGTCTGATCCCGGCCCTGCCACTTCCTGGCTGGATGAACATGGACAGGCTACCTAATGTTGCTAAGCCTCAGTTTTCTCACCTGCAAGATGTCAATAATAGCTGGACCTGGACCTCATAAGGTTGTTGTAAGAGGTAAATAGTAAACAAGATAACATAAGCAGCATACTCAGCTTGGGCAAGGCATGGTCCACCGTTACTACCATCATCACTGCTACAACTCTCCAAAGACCACTAGGGTCACAGGAAAAATGATTCTGGGATCTCTAACCCCTTTCAACTCCGTCATTCCAGGACCACTCCAAGCCAGCTCGTCTTTGGCTGGCACCAGCCAGGGAGCAGGGGCCCAGGCACCTGCACGCACCCTTGGTGGGCAGAACACTCCTGGTTCCTAAAGTGAGCATCCTTCCCGACACAGCAAGCCTCTTTCTTGTAACCGCTCCCACGAGACCATGAGCATGAGCGTGCAGACACAGGAGCACGCATTTGTGGGGATTAACACGCAGACTGCAGGAGCGCGTGGGTTCAAATCTCAGTTTTGCCAATGTAATGTCACGTGGCCTTGGGAACCGTGGTTCAGTTTCCTCATCTGGCAAGTTCCTGTCTCACAGAGCTGTGTGAGGAATTACGAACTCATGCCCCACAGCCCTTGGAACAGTGTCCGACACATAAAGCACCCGATGAATGCGAGTTAGTATTATCCTATGTCTTTCATTCGGCAAATAATTGGGTACTCACGTGTGTACCACACACCGTGCTAGGTGCCAGCCACACAGTGAAGAGCAGACACGGAGCCTGCTCCTCCCCCAGGGAGCTCGCAGTCTTCTGGTGGAGAGACATGAATCCCACCATCACACAATGAGGGTGACAGCACAACTCTCACAACTGCTGTCGGGTAAAGGTCCACATGTTACAGAGTATATGGTCCATTGTAGCAGCTTTTATAATGGCAATTTATTAAAAACAGCCAAAAATTTTGCTCCAAAAACATGAGAAGATGTCTATGACACACGTAGTTCAATGAAAACCGTCTGTGCTGAGCATCTTACGGTGGGAACCCATAAGAATGCAGGCTATGCAAAATCACGTGTTCTGCACATAAAGTGAGGTCTAAAGTCAGGACCCAAACTGCCAAGTCTGGCTCCCTCTAGGAAGAAGGAAGGGAGAATTTTGTTTTTTACTTTATATACTGTGATATTACATGAATTCTTATATTACTTTTGAAATTAAAATATATTAAAAATAAACAAACAAAAACAAGGCTGACTTGGGAGTCTGCAAGCCTGGCTGCGGTACCTGCTCCGCCTCGTCCCCACGGTGAGGCAACGATCCCGAAGTCGCGTCTTCCACCAACTCTTAGGAGGCTTAAGGTGGTGCGGATGTGAAGGTGCCCTTGGAAACCGCTACTGCGTTCCACCACCCCGGTGGAGACAGTCCGCCTGGGGCAGACGACTGAACACAATACACCCAGCGGGGACAGCATCCAGCCATTGACCTCCCCAGGCAGCACTTCCAGCGGCCTCTTCAGTGAGGGCAGCTGACCCGGACACATGTCTACCATATGCCACTGTAACCGCTGCTGCTTGCTTTAAAGCTTTTAATTGAATATTTTCAATTTTAAACTTGTGCCCTGAGGTAGTTTAATTGTGATGAAAACAGTTTTATAAATCGAAATTTTAAAACACAATATTTTAAAATAGGACCAACACATTGCCCGTGCCTTATGCTTGCAAACAGCTATGCTGTCCTGGTTTTCTGCTCACCCCGCAAAGCAAACGTCCCAGTAAGAGGCACCTAGGTAGCACACACAAACGGGAGGCGTCTAGGGCAACCTTTACAGTGAGCCCTGGGGAAGCAGGCAGGGGCAGCACCCACAGCCTCTGGGACCGCTGAGGAAGCAGAAAACAGGGGCTTTCCTTGTGGTCCAAGTCAGAGCTTCAGGTATCCCCTCTTTGGGCATCAAATATCCCCACTTAGAGGGATTATTGATCATTAATAGTTCCCACAATAAAACTGCCCTGCTTTTCTGGCCAGAATTTTAGAATGAGCTCCCTTTAAAATGATTTCATTATTTTTAATGCTATTTTTTTTAAAGACTAATCACTGACAATGAGAAGAGTTTAAAATAGAATTCTAGGCTTCCAGATTTTAATGGCCCTAGAAAAACTCCATTGTTAACTGAGAAGCAGCTGCATACATCTAAAAAATCACTTCGAGATTTGGCAGGGTTTCTTAAGAAACTTGAAGCTCAGCAAAAAGTTAAATAAATTATCCTCGAAAATTTACCAAACGCTCAGAAAGTCAGTCTGAAGGAAATTTTGTCCATTCAATTAATTTTACATGAGATTTTTAATAGCAAATTACAAAATTGACAATTTAAATAGTTCATGAATGCACAAAGCTAGAGCTACCTGTTACCAGTCACCAGACAGCTCAGGTAGAGATCTTCTCTTAAGTAAATGCCTGGAACAGTGCGACCTTCGGCCACCGACAGCATCCAGGACTCAGGAGTTCCCACCCCTAGCTTCATATTAGAAGAACGTCCAAGGAACTTTAACAAAAAAGAGCCACCCCTGGCTCCCACCCGAGAATGAATCAGTTTTAAGGGGTGGGGCTTGGCATCAGGAAGCGTTTAAGCTCCCAGGGGACTGTAACGTACAGCCAGCACAGGGGACTGTAACGTACAGCCAGCACAGGTGACCGTAACGTACAGCCAGCACAGGGGACTGTAACGTACAGCCAGCACAGGGGACTGTAATGTACAGCCAGCACAGGGCACCGCAGACGCAGGCAATGACATCTAGTAGATCAGGGAGAAAAGAGAATGTGAGCGCACCTCCAAGCACTTGATTTGACACCTGTTCTCTGACAGCAAGCACCGACACACTGGAAATGGACTTCAAGAGCCAGAAAGCTGTGCTACCATATCTCAAACGTGACCCGGTCGATAGGTTTGTTTTCCATCAATACTTACACTCTCTGAACAGCAAAGTACAGGGCAATGGTCCGAAAAGTGGTCCTCACCCTGGTTGGTTACACATCTAGTCTAGTAGAATCTTCAAAATTATTCTGTTTATGTTTTACTGGAGTCTGATGATAACAGCAGCAGCAAGTACTCCAGCTATGACAACTCCTACCAGTCATGGAAGCGTCAATCCTCACAACAGCTCCATGGGTAGATATATACTTATCCCCTTCTTGCAGACAAGGCAAGTGGGGCTAAGAGATGTTGAGTAATTCGTCTAACACTGAAGTTCAAATTCCAAGTCACAAAACTCAATTGCAGCCCTTTCCAGAGAGGGAGCATCGAAATGCCCTCCAGCCCAAGCCTTTGCCCCTGTGAGCTCGTGGACATCTGCTGTTACTAATGACTTCCTACACTCCACCCTTTGCTCATCCAGGCTGAGGCCCAGCCATCAGGAAGTGCTGCTTCTCACACTGTCACTTAATTCCTCAACGTCTGAGTGGAAACTGCTCAGCTTACATCCAGGACCCAGTTGAAAAGTGCACTCGGCTGAATTAGCATCCCAGGCCAGTGTGGATGAAGTCAGAAGCCCCAGAGGTACCATCAGAGTAGGGCTGGGGTGTGAGGCACGTGGGGTGATCTCACCCCAGGGAGGATGCTGACACCCTAACACTGGTGCCAGCAGCACCCACACTTCTACCACCTGCTAATCAGATGCACAGGCAGCCCCAGACCTGGCATGGATGGGTGGTAAATCCACAACTGTTTGTTTGGTGAGGAGGACCATGTGGGTCTCATTGAAACCCTCCCCTCCCGTGGCTTTCTGGCTATGACAGAAAGAAAATGGCTGGCAGCCACGGGAGGCCCCAGGGAAACCTCAACAGCGCTGGCTCCTCCAGAAGGTCTGGGCTGCCGAGGTCTATGCTCAGCGAGGTTCCCCTCCTCCTCGCTGGAGGAGACTCGCGGCTCTCTTCTTAAGTCAGTTAAATCTCAACATGGTTCCCAGTCTAAGATTTACGTCTTTATTTAAAACCCTCATCACCAAGGTCCTGGAAATCTGATGACTCAGAAAGCACTGGGAGCCTCGCTCCACAGGAGGCCCCAGCACCTGGCAAAATGAGCTCAGGAAAGAACAAGGGTGTACTACAGAAATATTTGCCATTCTGGATCAAACATTAAGCTAGTTAATCATCTTGAGTCACACATCACTGTGCAGAGCAGAAACAATGCTGACATTCCAAAGACATAGTGCAGTTTCATGGGCTTGGGAACCCAGTTACAAGGTTAATTCTGAAGATCTACGAGACTTTTAAAGGGGCTTTGTTTCTTGCTTGTTTGTATTACTGAGTGATGCATTTAAGGGCCCTGAACACCTGTCACTTTCTGCACCTTGTTCATGCCATTTCCTTACCTTGAAAAGTTCCCTGTCCCCACCTTCTGCAGCCAAAGGCTGCTCACCCCACAGAGCCTTTCTTTCATTTCCACACCGCCCCCCCACCACTGGCATCGCTGTGCCCCTCTTGGCTCCCACAGCAGACTAGGGTCCCCGACCATGGGCCCAGCTTCTCTGCTCCGTCTTACACTAGGGCCACTGCTCCTCCATCTTCCCTTCATGGCAAGTTCTCTGAAAGGCAGAGTCATTGATTTTCTCACTACACTGGTCAGGTTCTTTGTAGGCAGTGGCAGGACAGAGGAAATGCTGGGCTGAGATAAAATAGTTAACCCTCAGGACATGCCTTAGCCTAGTCCTCCTAGTCCACATCCTTCCTCCTCAAATCACAGGCCATACAACTCTATCACAAACGATGCCAGCAACGCCAGAACATGGGTCTCTATTTCTAGAGGTGGAGCCGTAAAGAGATGAAAGGCCACTGGCCTGTAAGAGAGCCCCAGTCAGCTCCCCATAGGACACACCCAAACTAGTAAAAAAAAAAAGATGCCCTGCCTGGAAAAAGGGACAATATTTTCCCTGGTTTACACCTAGCAGGCTGCATGTTGGGGTTAGGAGAGGGGAGGAAGGTGGCTGGTGGACCTCCGAGCCAGGTCAGCATCCGGGCTGCAGTGTGCACATGAAGAGGAAAAGGGCCGGCCGGCACCCCCACGCTGCCCTGCGTGGCCTGCTGCCGGCAGTACTGTGGTGCAGCAGCTCCGCGAAGGCCATGGCTCCAGGTGGTCCCCAACTCCCCCAAGAGGGGCTCTGCACGGGGTGGGCAGACACTCTTCTCACATCTAATCACCTAGCGGACACATCACCAAGTTTGGGACTCAAATCAACCTCTATTTAAAAACTCTGATCTCATTCGACACACGCAGTCAGCTCTAGAAATGCTCCCAGTCTTCTGATCCTCAGGTGATGAAGCCCTGGCCCCCTGCCGAGGCTGGCAAAACACAGGGAGGACGGGCAAGAGGGAGGCCTGCACTCTGCTGGCCCCCCCATCAGCACCCAGGTTTGAGCTGGTCGTGGCATCCACAACAACAGCAAACACCCCTCCCCACAGCAGCACACACTCAGAGCCCCAGGCTGGAAGAAAGGCAAAGGCCATCTCCGTCAAGAATCCCCTCCCGTGGGTCTCTCGGCCCAGCGGCCACGCTCCACTACGTGCAGAAGAGGTGCCACGGCTCCTGCTGCAGCTCGGCCTGGCCTCACACCCTCTGTGCTCCAGCCAAATGCGGGGCCCACTGCATCCTCCCCCAAATCCGGCCTTTTCACACCTCCCCAGGTCAGATTGTTTCTCCTGACACTGAACTGTCACAGCTCATATCCATCCATCCTTCAAGGCCCAGGGTAAAACGCCCCCCAGCCCCGTCCTAGACCCCGGCTCGCCGCTGCTCTGGCACATGCCTGCCTCCCCTCGTGCCCCGTAGCTCTGTGTCCCTGTGCTGCGTTCATGTGTGAGCAGGCCTGGAGGGCAGCAAACCCTCTCAGGCTCTCTCCTGCGCCCAGCCCCAGGCCTTGCAGAGTGCGCGAGTGACCGCACGGCAGCCGAGGGCCTTGCCCAAGCTGGGCCTTGCTCAGCCATCTTCCACAAGGGAGGGCCAAACTCAGTCTCCCGGCCCCCTCAAAGGACATGAGCCCTTGAATTACGTTCTCGGTCCTTACTATCAGCTGTTCTAGACTGGAAACGAGTCACAAACATCTCAGTCAAATGCACTGCTGGATCTCGACTTCCACTTTTACCTGAGGCACAGATGGCCCCCAGGAAGAGTAAGTGTGTGTCTGTGGGGAAAGTATATGGAGAAACATACCCCGTGGCTGACAGTCGCAATGAACTCCAGGAGCTGAGTTGTTACCAGGCCTTGCCTCCTGTAGGAAGTGTCACAGTGTGGGGTACCAGGTGGGTTGGCTGCAAAGCAGCTGTCACTGACTCATGGGCCTCCTAACAACTGCCTGGAATGCTGAACTGGTTTCTTCCCAGCCCCCGGTGGGCTGAGCCTTTGACTTCACGTGAACAGTACAGGTGGGAGCCACTTCAGGCAGTATAGGAGTCCAGAGGGACCCTGCTCTTCAAATTCTTGTGCAACGTCGCCATTCCCTCTGAGGAGAGGGAAACCGTAATTTCCTCTCCACTGGTGTGAGATGAACACACGTCTCACCATGCTCTGTGCCCTCACAGGAGCGGGCTTACCGCATTCCTGAGGCCAACAGTGAATGTGTCCGCCCCTCCTCACCATAAAGCCACCTTACTAAATGCAAGTCTAAACCCCAAACCTCGGGCAGAAGCTCAGAGTCAGTGCGAATGCACTTGTTCTGTGTGACGTGTGTGGGCAGAAGGAAGCGGATGTCTGGGGCGAGGCCGTCCTGTTCCCTGCCTGGGTCAGAGAGGAGGCAGCCTGCTCCCTGGTGTCTGGACCACCCCCTGGGTCTGTCTCATCAGGAACAGCAGGGGCTCTACGTACTGTTTCGTTTGCCTTCCTCTCCTCCTTCATCCTCATTCTCAGGATCGATATCTTCTGCTTGGGTAATCCAATCCAAGTAGCCCTTTAGATCCTCTTCCAGCTGCTGCTTCTCCCGGAGCTTCTGGAAGTCTCCCCGTGCTTTAGCCTTCTCTCTTTCCTTTGAAAATTCTCTGAGGGAGGCAAAGAGAGCAAGCACATGTCAGGACATCCGTGGGGACCTGCACCACAAGCCACCTGCCCTGCTGCACAACACTGTGGCAGGACACACAGCACCGACTACAGCCACATTAGCACAGCAATGGGAGCCACACACGTGGACAGGACAGAAGACAGTGTCTTCCTAAGCGAGACTGTGGGTGTCAGAGTCGCAGAGACCACACCAACACACATGCACCACTTCTTAGAAAATGAACTCCCTTTGGGATGATAGCGGTCCCAGGGAGCCTGGGCCCAAAACACCATGTGTTGTCATGGCGGGCCTCTGACACCCCACCAGGGGCCTGAACTCAGAGAGACCCTACCTGTCCCAGAGCCTCCTCGGATATCTGGCATCACACTTCAAAGGGAAGGGACCCAAGTGGGCCAAGCTGTGTCAGAGAGTACCTGGTTTAGGGCTTCTTCAATACTTTTGGACAGAACCTTGCATTCATATTGTGTGTTGACCCCTTTGTCTAAACCAAGAGCTCTGGCGGGGAGCAGTCCTTCCCAGCACCCACACTGGGCTCCCCGCCACCACCACCACCTGCATGTTCAGGCCAGAGCAGTGGACGGGGTCAGGGCAGACCCATCCCACAGCCCAGAGGGGAACTCGAGCACCAAAGCACTGCTATTTCTCTTCACCCTTGCTATTTGTCATGGTCTTTGCCCCGAAAGCCTCCCCTGCAGAAGGTGAAGACGCAGTACGATTTGTTGCCCATTTATGGGAACACCTGCCCTGGAAAGGCTTTGGGAGACGTGTAAATGTTCCCAACTGTTCACTGTTAGCGCTACCTTCCGTGTGTGCAGTCCTGTATCTATGCACACGTACAAGACCCCACATTCGCCCAGGCAAGTCTGAGAGTCAGGTGGATAATTATCCAATTTTTATATACAAGGAACCATCTGCATTTCCAACTGTGAATTGTTACAGGAGCCAAGATATGCGAGTTACGGATTTAGTAAGTACAATTGGAAAGCTGCTAAGAAAGCAGGTGAGGTTACAGCAATGCAGCTTCTGCACACAGACCTCAAGATTCTGCCACGGGTTACCTCTGTCTGTCTTCTCGCCTTCCTTCCAATTCAAAGCCAGCGCATCTCCCTTTCAAGGACGCAGCTTGTTAACCCCACCCAACTGACAAATGGGGAAACAACCTGCTTTCACAAAGCTAACCCCCTTCACTCCCCTCCCTCGACTCCAGGCCATCAAGGGGCTGAACAGATACTTGAACACCCAGTGACGCCGATACTTCAGAGATAAGAAACCGGCATCCTTGCCAAGGTGCCACCTTCTGCCCACAATTAGAAAGGATCCCACTCATTGTTCCTAAATCACCCCACTTTTTGGACCCCCTGGAACCTATCCTTGGCTCTGTTAGGGCTGGTCCGTCTTCACTCTCCGGGAAGTGAGGAAGGAGGCAAGGCTTCACAGTGTCCTGCGTGCAGCTCACAGAGACCTGACCCCAGGGATCTGGAGACTGAGCAGGAGTTGACTCAGCTCCAGACACGCGCTCTGACCTTCCCATCGGAAGGCTTTCCTCTCAGGGAGAACAACTTCCTGTCTCAAAAAAGAAGGGACTCTGTGGGCAGTGTCTTGCTGCTCACACGTACCATATCCTGAGAATGGTTTGGGGTTTCTAGAACCTCCTGGGCTTCTGAGATATAGGAAATGCATAACTCAGCCCAGGGTAAATTCACCAAATTACTCAGAACTCTGAAAAAGTCACACTCAATGGACAATCACATCCCTGAGCAACACCACAAGGGCTTGGAGTGTCACGTGTCAACAGGAAAATGAATTACATAATCTGTTTTCTTAAACACATTGTAAAGAACAAGTGGAACTACAATTCTATTATACCAAAAAGTATCCTAGTGCTGATCTTTCTGCACGTTTTCATTCTGAACTTAGCGTACTAAATTTAGGTGATTACATTCAAACAGGGCAGTCTTATTTTGGATTCATATCACATACGAGTTCTCGACAACAATTTACAGAGATAGTAAAAGAGTCATCCTGTGAAGCTTAAGGACTTTATAAAATGAAATTTTGCTTTAATACCATATTTTATACATTTTTAATATTAGAAATATAAAAATCTCCTCTGTAACAAGCTGTATCACTGTTGCACATTCTTGGCGACTGCGACACAGCGAAGCAGGCATAAGTATTTAATAAAACCCTACCATGACTAAGTTCCTGAGAATAAAAAAACCCTGCCAAGTCCTGGTTTATTTAAAACAGTAGTCACTATTACAAAAGTTCATATAACAAAGCTGTTACTACAGACCCTCTGAACTGATTTTAGCATAAGACTTAGCAGGCAGCTAACACTTACTGATTTGGACAGAACTGAGACTTATGCAGCATAAATCTCCCGTGGGCTGTGGCACAGGGTGGAGGACGGCGGCAGGGAGGTGGGGTCTGTGACAAACTCAGCTGCCGCCTTGGCCCTCCCTGGACCGGGTGAGCTCCTAAGTCTGAAGACCTTGGTTCTAGTCCCAACTCCGCCACTTTTCTGTTCTGAGCTTCAGTTTCCTCACGTGCAAAACAGACACAACGATGCCTGTTCTACTGTTTCACAGGGATAAATAAGACATTCCGTAAGATGCAACTTTGAAAAACACAAAGCACTGTACAAATGTGAAGTTCAACTGTATAATTTTCAGTTGTTGAATCCAGGCATAAGACAGAAATAAAAAAGGCAAAAATGGAAGAGCTTTCTCAAATACCAATGGGAGAAAAATGAGGAATAGCTCTGAATGGGCTCTAAACTGCCATGATCCTGTCAGAGCTGGGACACACGCAGAAGGACACATGGATCCTAGGGCTCAGAGTGACCGTGATGAGCCTGAACCACTCTCTGCTCTGTTGAAAATAGCCCATTCCCATCACATCCAACCCTCTAACCCTCGGTTCCAGAAAATCTCCCTAAAGTCCACTGCACCTTGTATCGACCTCAGCGGATGATGAAAAAAAGTGACTCCATTTTGCACAAGAATTCATCATATTCTAAGAAGGCCGTCACTCAGAGATTAAATAATAGTCACTATTACAAAAGTTTATTTACACAGCTATTGTAGAAACCATCAGACTTTCGCAAGCGACTAAAAATTCAACTGTTACATGCTGGGAGCCCACTTGTTCCGAAATGGAATTTTGTTTGTGGTATGTCTGACCAGAAGTAAAGATAAATAAGAAGTGTTTGGACAAAAAAGCACACATCGAGTGCTACCCTTTACAGACCAAAGAAGGGGAAATAAAACATACCTATCTCAGTATCTGAAGGACAGAGCAGAAGGGTGAGAAGGGACCAAGGCTGGAGTGACACCCCAAGTACACCTTTTTCTGTAGTTTTGACACTGGGAACCCTGTTAATGTCCTTCACGTTAAGCATTTTTAAGTTAAATCAACAAGGATGAGATGAAACGAAAATACCCCTAAACTGAAACTGAATTAAAACAAATGAATCTGACCGTATTTCAAATGAATACCATAACTACGCAGAAGGAGAAAGACACAACTAATTCAAGCAGCTTGTGAACATCTGACGACATGCCCTCAGTCCTGGGCAGGGCTGGGGTGAGGGATGAACAGCAGACAGACACCAAACTCTTCTCAGGAGGATTTTTGGCTAGTGATGTGGATGAGAGCATTCTGGAACTATTTTAGATGTATTACAGGATTTAACAAATGAGTAAATGTGTGACTGTTGTTGGGAGCCAGAGTTCTCACTGTGGAAAGAGGGACACAGAAACACTGAATGGAGGAGGACTGGAAAGAACCCTCTGGCGACGGACTGGGACTGGAGGTATAGGTGTGAACTCACGATTTCTAAAATGTGTTTATTTTAAAGTCTGATTTCTGACGTCTGATTTTTAAAAGATGTCGGTCCATGAGTATGTGTACATACATGTGTAGAGAAACGCATACATTTCCTAGTTCTGTCTGCTGAAAGGATCTAGACACCAAGGCGCTCTGCAGGTATGAGCACACATGGCACCCACACCTCGGTCTCTAGTAACATTCCCCATTAAAAGAAACCAGGGGTCTTTGGAGAAATGGCCAATTCCAGGGACGGGGCAGGGTAGGTACAAGATGAAGAAAACAGGAAGTGCTCAAAAGCAAAGACATGATGGAGACATGCCATAAGAATACAGGAGCTCGAGAAGCGCCTCCCACTGGCCAAATCTGAAAAAATTTCAGCACCAAAATAACTCAGAACAGTAATAAATTATAATTTAAAAAAAATCAGTCTGTACCCCTTACCGATAACAAAAAAGCAAATGAGACAAAATACTAATAGCGAGTGAACTGCGGTAAAGGGTATACGGATTGTTCATTATATTATTCTTATTCTTGCAACTTTTCTGTACGTTTGAAATTATTTCCAAATAGAAAAAAATTTTAAGTGCTTAGAAAATGTAACGGTGCTAATCAAATGCAAATTTATGTTGTCACATATTCATTTTGGTGTGCCAGCTAGATCATGAACTCTTGGAGGAATGGACAAAGCTGTCCATTTTTTATGTATTTCTTTCCATGTCTGTTTCGCCCTGGTGCCCACTGCAAACAGGCATCAGGAAGGCTTTGCACAAAAAAATGCACCTGACAAAACGAGCCCTACTCCCACTCCTGTGGGAGGCCAGGCTACATCCCCCTACAGGCCGGAAAGCCCACAATTGCTGGAATCACCCAGAAGCATGAAGCGAGCATGTCCAAGCCTACACATACCGTCTGGAACAGCCTCCACAGCCAGCCTGCCATTTCTCCTTATTTTCAGGCCTCACATGGTGGATTTTCCGCCTCTAAGTCATTAGAAAATCTTCCCTTTCATCTCCTTTTAAAGGAGCAATTAGTAAGGAATCTCCCTGGTAGCCCAACAGGACACTACCAAGGGTCTTACGCAGGCCAGTTTGCACAGGCCCCGGCCACGGAAGGAGGTGCAGCCAGAGCATTTCCTCCGTCCAGGCTTGCCTCCCTCTCTGCTCCGGTGACAGCTGCAGACCCGGACTTCACTGTGGTGCCGTCCTGCTCACAGTGGCTCACGGCTCCTTGCTGCTGCCCTCCAGAATCAATGGCAGACACTTCAGCCTGGCACTCAAGGCCTTCCAGCCTTCTCCCAGCTTCTATTCCAGCCTATAAACATATACCTGGTACTTTGACCACACTCTTCTCAATACTTCAACTCTCTGAGCCTTTGTCCACGTGAGCACAGCCCTCTCCTACCTTTGAATTACAGTTCAGCTTTCAAAACTACGCTCTAGTCTCATGTTTCTGGTGACATATTTCCTGGCTACCCCATCCAAATGTGTTCTGCCCTCCTCTGAGCCGCCACAGCACTGTTCCCTTGGAGCACCAAGACACAGACGTGTGTGTCCCCTCCTCCAGGCAGCCCCCTCAATGTTGCATCCTGCACAGAGCCCAGCACAGTGCCCCACCCCATCCTCCCTGGGGAGTGCCCGCTGTGAGGCACTTATCTGGAACCTGAGGCTCAGAGAGGTGGGACACACAAGCCCCTCTAGCTGCAGAATCCACCCTTCTAAACCCCTCAACGTGGCACCTGGGAGGCAAAGGCAGGAGCAGAGGAAGAAAAGGGCAGGTGCCTGGAGGGACGAGGATCAGAAAACAGGCAACAATCAGTCCAGGAAGGGCCTTAAACACAAAACTAAGGAACTTGGATTACCTCTGTACAGGCAATGGGGAACTGACAAAAGCTCGAGAGGACTTTTATCAGCTTTGTTTTATAGGTGTTACGTGTAAAGAGGAGACCAAAATAAGCAGCAAATGGTGGTGGGAAGGCCAGAAGGCGTCCAGGAAGCCCCTCCCCAGAGGGGCACCCACAGGGGCCTTTGGTAGAGACGCACTAAAGCCTCGGTGGGGAAGCTGGGGCATGGGATGTTCAAAGAGCTCGGTCTGCCTTGCCCAGGCCCGCACGACGCAGGCTGTGCCCCACTCTGGCCGGCACCTGACAACACACTGGCCTGCGCCGTGTCCAGCTGTTGCTGTAACGCTCGTCTCCTTGGCCTCCTCTGTGGCTCACCAGGGAAAGCAGGAAACCTGACTGCTGTGAACCGGTCCCTTCCCCATTTCCTGCTTCTTTTGCTGGGCAACAGTCTGGCACCCTCTCTCAGACCCGGCAGCCAAGAAGTTTGGTGGCATCAACACCCAAGAAGCATGAGGGCTGAGTGAGTTCAGAAGAAACGGCTGCGGGGTGGGGGGTGGTTCTGACTATAGAGCAATGGTGTGGCCCTGCCCCCATACCCAGCCCCCAGAAAGACCCTTAGATGGGAAAGATACACACGACGGGCACAGCCTGAGGCCACGACCCGTAAGCAGTCCTCCACCCATGATGGGCCAGCCCTGGGTCCCACCCAACAGCAGCTCAGCAGAATCTGAGCCCGAGTTAGTGGGCTACCCCTAATCAGCTAGGGTTAGTGACATGGGTTTCTGCAAGACAGCGTGGGTCTACACCATGTCCTCCCCTAACAGAAACAGATCTCATTTATTCGGGTTTTTATTTACAGTCCTCAAAGTGTCTTTACGCTCACTGTTTACAGACTGCTCATAGCCTCAGTGTGAAACAGGCAGGGCAAGGGTTTTCACGTCCATTCCGTGGAGGCCAACACTGAGGCTCAATAAGGCAATGTCACTAGCCCCACATCATATGCCCATTCAACAGCACGACAGGGCTACCAACCAGGCTCCAAACCAATATCTCTTCCCCAGGCCTGCTTGAGCCACGGCCTCCTGGCTCAGGAGGAAGAGATGCGTAAGCTGGATACTCACTGGACAGGGTGACGGAGGGAGGGGTGGGACAGAAAGCACAGCTCTGCTTACCACCACATTCCGATTTTCTCCCAGAGAAAGGTGACAGCCCACTTGCTGCTGCTCATCTCCCCACCTGGTGTCTCTCACTCCTCCTCAGGAAGCACCACTCCAGGGAGAGACTCCCTGCCCCGAGCCCTGATGGAGCCCCCAGGGCCTAGGAACAAGCCCCATGCTCCGCAGAGAGGCCCCCAGACCCTGACATCCTGAGCTCTGGGACGCCTGGCTCGGCTAACACTCCTGGAGAGCGAGCACCCGGCCGGCAGCCAGCCGTCACACACAGATGGAAAGGCTGAGCAAACGGGACTGCCACAGACACAAGACGACACACAGGCTGCTCTGGGAAGTCTCATTTCTCAAATGCCCCATAAAATAAATGAGCCACTGGAGATCATCTTGATTTAGACATAGGACTTTTTTTCTTGGGTTGTAATGCTATTTGTTTTAACCAGATCCACATAAATAAAAATGAGACAAACTAAACACTTTGATGTTTACACACACATGCCAAAAAAAAACCCCAAACAAAACAAAACACACAACAACCTCCAACGAGCAGCACCAACAGAATCACTAGGACTCAGATTTCTAGTAAAATAGAGACATCAGAATTTCACCAAAAAAACAAAGGCTGTATTTATGAAAGCAGAGAGAAGGGGGAAGTTGAAGAAGTAACCCACTGATTTTTATCAGTGCAGGCCAGCCTTCTTTAGAGCTAAATTACTTCCCCTACACAGACATAAAGGAAATGAAACAGAATGAAAATGCGGTTTGGTTCAAAGAACATTTTATGGTTAAATCTAATTTTTTGGAAAGCACATAGATTCAGTTTCTGCTCAAGGAAACTAGGTATTTTGTAAAAAAAAAAAAAAAAATCAACAGTAATGTGTGATTTCACAACAAAAAATTTTTTTAATCAGTGGTACTGGTTCAGTTCAAAGTTCATCAAAATCATTGTCTTTGTTCCAGTTTTCCCTCAACCATGAAAAGCCAGCAACAGCCAGAGGATGTTCTTGCTGCACGAGACAAACAGGCCAGGGTGGGTGGGGGCTTGGGACTGCAGCACCCACCAATGCCAACGAGATGGGCTCCTTCCCAGGTGATGTGCTGTGCGGAGGACAGCTAGCCTGGGATGGCATTCTCCAGGGGAGGCTGGCCGCCAGGGGGTGCTCAGGAACCGCTGGGGGGCAAAAAGGAGGGGGGAGAATGCAGGGCCTTGTTTATATCCTGAGTATGTTGAGGGAAACATCTCTGACAATCACACTTTAAATCATCAGACCACATCATGCCTATTCCTTGGGGACTCATGACTGAGATAAACCCACAGTGAATCCTTTTGTCAAGGGATTCCCTGCCTCTCAATTTTTCCTGTTTGCTAAAGTTTGGGCGTGTTATGAAATTTTCACAAAGTGATTTTCCCCTTTTTGTGTCCTTGGTGCTTTCCTTGACATAAAACAAAATAGTTTCCATCTTTTGGGAGACAAAACACTTTCAAAGTAGGTGTTTCCTGGCTTTTGATGACTAGGTTGAGTTGTCTGCCATGAACAGAACACAGGAACTTAGCAGCTGGGCCACCCTGCCCAGACGGAACCTCAGCAGCCATTCACATGCGGCTCACGCTGAGCAGGGGCTGGGGATGAAGCGAATGAACGCGCCATCTATGCGGCTGTCTGGTATCTCTCCTGCCTCCTTGAACTCTGCACTCTGGTCATCCTGGGGTCCAAGCACTTCCCTCGAGGCACGGGCACTCTTTCTGCTCTAGGCCACTGTGTGTGCTATTCCCTGTGTAAACCTCAATTGTTCTTCCAGATACCACCCTGCTCAGCTGGCCGAGGATATGAGGACATTTCTCTAATGTCCTTAGGGCCCCCTGGACTAGAATCCTGCTTTTGTAGAATTTATTTCACAGTCCTACAATTGGTTACTTAATGTTTTCTTTTGCTCACCAGATGGTAAGCTCTGGGAGGGAGGGGTTGTGTCTGTCTTATCTTCATATACCGATTCCTTAACACAAACCCTGGCCATTAGTAGTTGCTCCACAAGAATCGGCTAGATAAATTAACGAATACTTTGTAAGTGTGGATTTTACATTAATGATGATCTGAAATCAAAGACATGAACATTTGGGCTCTGCATTGACTATATTTGAGCACAAGTGCTCATGTAACTTCCATCGCCAAAAATTATACCTATCATGCCATTAAAAAACAAAAACAGAAAAAGTAGCAGTCATGTAGAAGTCTAAAAAAATACATACACACACAAATACATATGCAGAAATAAAGCATCCCAGGCATCTGAGAATGAAATATGCTTTCCTTCCACTACATCTCCTTGTTTGAGGACAGAAGAGTTTCCTTCTCTTTGAAGGGCTAGTTTCCATGGCTACCAAAGACATTCCAAGACTTCTAGCAGAAAACTTCTCCCAGTGATGAGAATCCATGCAGGCTGCATGCTAAAAGTTACGGACTTATCTCAACCTATTTTTATTTAAACATATTTTAACAGGTATTCTTCAAAAACATGGGCTCTCTTGCCTGACATCACTCTCTCTGAATGAAATATATCACTCAATCAAACAAGCCAAACCGATATCATCATATATTTTCATGACAGCCTTCACATACTGGTACTTAATAAGTCACTTAAGAAACACACTTTGCTAGACTTGACAGATTCCAGTTTTTAAAGAAAAATAAGAAAAATGTGTACTTGAAGTCTGGCCTGGGAGTTTGGCAGGACCATTAAAAACAAACATGTCTGAAGGCACCAGCAACCCCGGGGCATGTCCTACTTAGGCACCAACACAGTTTGCTGTGTCAAGAGCCTGGCTACACTGCCTGGAATGGACCAGTGGCTGGACGTGCCGCTCAAAGAGCTGCTGGGGGTTCGATCTACAGAGGAACCACATGGACCCAAGGAAGAGGCTGAGACTGAGCCCTTCTTTGGGGTGTCCCTAAAGCAATATTTGTAGGAAATTCAGCCAAATCCCACTCACGGGCCACATAAAAGGCAAGCCCCTGGTGAGCTGTGCAGAGGGGACAGGAAGAGTGCCCATCGAAAGGCAGGGTGGATGGCAAGAGCCTTCTCTGAGCTCTCGGAGTAGCTGAGGGAGACCAAGGGGAAGGGCTTCATGTCACGGGGGCAGACTCAGGGACTGAGAGATCCACCCTCCAGTAACACGGCGCCAAAGGACCACTTGAACTGCAATGAGATTTGTCTACATGCAGATTTAAGAGGAAAAATAAACCAATTTCTCTGAAACCTCCATATTCCACAGTTCCACTCTGCTTTGGGCAATTAATTTCAGGAGGGAAAAAAAACAGACAAAGCAAGAAGAATAGAGCAGCTCAGGATGTATCAGCACAGACACAGTCCGGTGGACATGATCCCACAGAGGGTTCCCCTTCACCACACACAGTAAAAGAGCTTCTGACTGATGAGAACAGCAGCTTGGGCTCTGGAGGCAGACGGATCTAGATTTAATTCCTAACCTTACTACTTATTAGCTGTGTGACTTTGAGAACGTTGATAAACCTCTCTGAGCCTTGATTCCCTTGTCTGTAAACTGAGGCAAAGAACACTTACTTCACCAAAGTACTAGAGGAGATTGAATGAGATAAACAGAATAAAGCACCCAGCCCAGTGCCTGGCATGTATCTTAGTTGCTGTATTAACAATGATTACAAACCATAAAGAAAAATCCCCTTTCAAAATCTAAATGCACAGACCTCTCCTCCTCATCTGAGGGCACGGGCCACAACAACCTCCCACATCCATGCCTTCATTTCCATCTCCATCTCTGCACTCTGCCCCACTGTGGCAGCCCCAGCCCCAGGGCTCTCCTCCCTCCACTGCACCCCGGGAGGCATCAGCTTTTCCTTCCCGGCGTAGCTCTCAACCATCCCCTTATTTCAAACACTTCTATAGCTCCCACAGCTTAGAGGAAAAAACCTTGTCTGCCTCGGTGGGCATTCCCGACTGGGCATCCGTTCTTCTGCCCTGGCGGCCTCGCCATCGCACTCGCTGGCTCCAATGGGCACGAGGCATCAGGCACCACTTTCCTCGCCATTTTCCAGGAGCTGGAAAGTCCTTTCTTTACCATCCTTACAAGTCCTACCCATCTTTAAATGCCTGGCTGGAGCCCAGCTTCCTCAGGGGAGCCCCCTCTAACCTGCCAATGCCCCACTGCACTCCTAGGGCATACTTCTCGGCACAGGTTTGATGCTAGAACGCACTTGACTGATAGCCTAAGAGGGGTGTATGGCTGGAATCCATACGGGGCCCTGGGATTCCTTGGCATGTCTCTGCAGGCCTGTTCATAAGTAACAGTAATGATTCGAGGACAGGTGGGCCCCGGGGGACAGCACACCTCTGGGCAGGTGGTATGCCATCACCCACTTAATTAGAATCCCTCAGATGCAGCCGAAGTCTCCAGGACACAGAGGCTGAAAAGCCTCACGTGCTTGGAGGCTCTGAAGGTGACAGCAGACAATGTAAACCAAGATTTATTTAAAGCAGAATTTCATAAGAATGATGACGTTCAGAATGGATTAAAATTTTATCCCTGAATCCAGACCAAACTCTTCTGACAGTCAGACTTAAAGAAACCAGGTTAATGCTCCAATTGCCTCTCCAGGTCCTGGGGAGATGTGGGGCCCTGGAGAGAAATGCTGGCAAGTGAGCATCCAGAACTTTCCCAACTCCCAGAAACCACCTCCTAGGAGACCATGGCCAGACCAGTGTGGGGCACCCCTCGCATTTTGGAAAGGCCCTTCAGCTTACAAACTCCTTCCCATCCATTCTCTCCTTGGCTCTCTGGATAGCTCTGTGAGGAAAATCACGGAGCAGAAGGGGCTATCTAATCTCAGGGATGAGAAAACCTTGGCTTGGAGAAGTTACACACATTGACCAAAGTCACGTCTCTAGAAAGTATAGAACCAGGACCAAAGCCAGGACTTCTGACCCCTGACTTTGAGCTCTTCCCACTACAACACAGAGAAACCAATAGCCACGGCAACTAGTAATCCCCTCAAAGGAGCCGCCGTGGGCCAGGGCAGCGCACAGATCACGGCCACGAGCACTGCCTTAGCCCCAGCTGGGCAGACACTGGGATCATACTGCCAAAGTAACCAACCCCCCAGGCAGTGTCTCTTGAGACTGAAGCTTCTGACATCCCACCCCTCTCGGGCAGGGTGAGCCCAGACCACGGCTGCCGGACACCACCCAGACCGACTGAGCCAGGGTCTGTCAGCCACGGGCCCTTGCCCACAGGAGACGTCACCACCACGAAGCCTCTGCTCTCTTTGCTGACGCCTTTGGTCGCTGCCCCATCCCTGATCGCCTAGCGCACCATCGTCCTGCGCCCCTGTGCAGCTGCCGCCGCTGACTCAGCCTTGCCCCACCCTTCGGCCTTCCCCATTCCCTCGGGGGTTGCTGCTCTGTTGGGGCAAGCGCTCCCTTACCTCAGCTGTTCAGAGGGATCCCACGTGCTCCTTGCCTGTGTCCCCTGCAGCCCTTTCACACCTCGCCTACTGCAGGGCCTCGTGCGTCCCAGTTCCTCTCCACATCTAGGACAACACTCCCTCATCCTGGGATGTAAAACCAAACAAAATTCCCCATCCTTTGAGGATGGTGCCAGTGGGCCTCGTGACCTCCCCTTCTGCTGTTCCGTCTTCTACCGAAGACTCAGATTCCCGGCTCCCAGCCTTCCTCTCCCTCCCAGGTTCTACCGTCACCCTGGGGGACTCCAACAGCCCCTGCCTGCCCTGGCCAACCCCTGGGCTTTTCAATTCCTCAACATATGAGCCTCCAATAACCACCTCTTCTGTGCTACTTCAGCCACCCGATGCCACCGTCACACCCTAAATTTTATCAGCCCCCCAAATCATGAATTCGAGCCTTCTGCTGTCTGACCGCAACCTTCTCTCACGCCAGCTGATTTATTCAATGTTCCCATTATAAACATTTGAACCTCTCTGAAACGTCCAGTCCAATGACACTTGCATGTTTTCCCAATCTGTTAGGGCTCTCTTTTCCTTCTAATCTACCTTAGATTTCATGATCCATTATTATAGTGATGTCCTTGCTGATATTCTAAATTCTCTTCTGTCTTTTTACTATACATACATAGCTAGCAAAACCCTCACAGCTAGTAAAGCTCTCCTTTTCCATATACAGCTAGCAAAAAGCTCAAATCCCCCCTTTCTCCATGCCTGGATAAGAACAGCCAAGCACGACCACAGGAAGTCACACAATGGGATATGCCAACATCAGTGCACACTCATCATCACCAGCTCCCAACAGCACCTGTGCGCTACCCATCACTGACATAGTTTCTCTGGTCCAATCACTTCCTCACTCTCCGCAATGACTATTTTGAGCCTTATCCTCCGCCCTCAAACATGACTCTGCCACCTACTACCTTACCCTCGTCACTTAACCCTGCCTCCTGCTTCAGAGAAACTAACTAGGATTTAGGCAGGACTATTCCCAGCTTTCCGCTACCAAACCAAACTCACATCTGCCTCATTTTATCTTCCTTTCTTCTCACTACATAGAAAAGTATCTTCTCATAATACTGTCTTCTGACATCTCAACAAGTTGAGTTTTCCAATCCATGATCATCATATGTTATTCCATTTGTTGAGGTCTTCCTTAATTCCCTTTAGAGTAGTTTTGTGTAGAAGAGGTCTTATATGTCTTCCATAAGATTTAGTCCCAGGATCTTGATTTTTTAAATTTTTTTTTTAAATCTTCCATGTCTCTACTTAACATTTTGAACACATGGAATACAATTACAATGACAGTTTTTATGTTCTCTGATAATTTTAACATCTGTGTGAGCTCTTAGTTGGCGTCAATTGATTTATTAAATCTTCTCATTATGGGTCATGTCTTCCTGCTTCTTTGCATACCTGGTAACCTTGATTGAATGCCAGACACAAAGCCTTGTTTGGTGCTAGATATTTGTGTATTCGTATAAATATTCTTGTGCTTTGTTCTGGGATGCAGTTACTTGGATCAAACTGTTTGATTCTTTCAGGTCTTGCTTTAATGATCTGTTCGGTCAGTCTGGATCATCGTCCAGTCCGGGGCTAATTATTCCTCACCACTGAGGCAAAATCTTCCTGAGTACTCTACCCAATGGCCCATCAATTATGAGTTTTTCCAGTTTGGCTGGAAAACAGGCAACATTGGCTGGTGGGAACAGGCAATATTCCTGGCCCAATGTGAGTGCTAAACACTGTTATCTCTAATCTATTCTCATGTTTCCCCCCCAGTCTTAGGTAGTGTTCTTTCATACACATGCTGACTTATACACTGCTGAATACTTAGGGGACCCTCTCCTCATCTCTGTAGCTCTTTCCATGCAGTTCACTCCTCTGCATCACTCTGTTCTGCGTACTCCAGCCACCCTGGCCTCCGCAGACTCTTAGCTTCGTCTCTTCAACCCTGGGAGACCACAGGGCTCCACCTGGGTTCCCCCTCCTTGTACCATGGCCCAGGAACTCTTGCAAGCCAGTAAGCTGGGGCAATCATGGAGCTCATTTCATTAACTTCCTGTGTCTCAGCGATCACTGTCCTTCATTGCCTGATAGCCAGTGTCTTGAAAACCACTGCCCTATAGATTGTCTCTTTTTGGTTTTGTTGTTTCAGGTAGGAGGGTAAATCCAGTCCTATTACTCCATCTTGACCAGAAGGAGAAGTCTCTTTTAATTTTATTTTAATGACATTTTAAAACCACCTTTATCAAGATACAAGTCACAATAAAATGTACACGATTTAAGTGTACACTTTGGCTAATGCTGACACCCATGTAAAGAATACGCCAACCAAGATATAGAACATTTACATAACAGGCCCCCCCGCAAAGTTGTCTCATTCCCCTTTCCAGTCAATCCCACCTTCCACTCCAGAAAATCAATGATCTGATTTCTATCAGTATGGATTAGTCCTATCTGTTCTAGAACTTTATATAAATATGTTATCTTTTGTATCTGGCTCTTGTTTTTGAGCCAGACACAATAACTGGTAATATGGTATTAGTACTTCATTCCTTTTTACAGTTGAATAGTATTCTAATGTGTGAATATATCTCAATTTGTTTATCTATTTACCTACTAGACATTTGAGTTTTTCTAGTTTGGAGCTACTATGATAAGGTTCTATGAATGTTCATGTACAAGTCATTTTGTGGATATAGGTTTTCATTTCTCTTGGGTAAATACCTAGAAATGGAACAGCCTGGGCCATATACTAAGTATATGTTTAACTTTATGGGAAACTGAAACATTTCCCAAGTGGTGGTACCATTTTATGTTTCTGTGAGCAATGTATGAGCATGAGTTGCTCTACACTCTTGCTGACATTTAGTATTGTCAGTCTTTTTGATTTTAGCTACTCTACTACATATATAATAGCTTCTCTTTTTTTTAGACTTGCATTTCTCTGATGACTAACAATATCGAACAGCTTCACATGTACTTATTGGCTATTGGTATATACTCTTTTGTAAAGTATCTAAGTCTTTTGCCAATTTTTAATTGGGTCTTTCACCTTATTACCTAGTTGTTAAGAATTCTTCACATATTCCAGATACAAGCTCTTTTTCAGCTATATGTATCATATTTTCGCCCAATGCATGGTTTCCCTTTCAATTTCTAATTTCTAAAGAAAGAAATCTATTTAGAAAACATTTATGCATGTAGCTTTTTAATTAAATCTATGATCTATTTCAAGTTAACATTTGTGTCTGGTGTAACCTAAGGGTTAAGGTTCACTTTTCACATGTATCCAGTTTTTCCAGAATTGTTATACTGAAAAGACTGTCCTTTCCAATTGATTTATTTAGCACCTTTATCAAAAAGCAATTGACCATATATATGTATTTCTGGATTTTCTATTCCTGTCAAGTGTCCTAAGGTATCTATCTTTATGCCAAATGATACTGTATTTACTGTAGCTTTATGGTAAGTCTTGAAATCAGGTAGTGCAACTTCTCCAATTTTGTTCTTTGTCAAGACTGTTTTGGTTATTACAGGTCCTTTGCAATTCTACATTAGTTTTTAGAATCAGCTTATCAGTTTCTTTAAAAAAAAGGCTATTAAGATTTATAATGGCACAACATTGAATGCATAAATTTGAGGAAAATGGACATCTTAACAATATTGAGTCTTCTAATCATGAACATGGTATATCTTCATTTATTCAGATCATCTTTAATTTTACTAGTCAGTGTTTTGTAGCTCTCAGCATAGAGGTCTTCTATATCTTTTTTTATATTTATTCCTAAGTATTTTGATACATTAATACTATTGTAAATGATTTTTGTAAAATTCCATTTTCCATGTTTGCAGCTTGTATACAGGAATAAAATTCATTTTTGTATACTGACCTTGTATCCTGTGATCTTGCTATATTCACTTATTAATACGAGTAGGTTTTTGGTTGCATTATTAGGATTTTCTATATAGACAACCATGTCTATGAGTAGAAATAGTTTTTTTCTTTCCTTTCAATATTTCTGCCTTTTATCCCTTTTTCTTGCCTCCAGTACTTTTGGTATAACATTGAATAAAAGATAAGAAAAAATGCTTATCCTATTCCTAATCTTAGGAAGCAAGCATTCAGTCTTTCACCATTAATTATGATATCAGCTACAGTTTTTTTGTAGATGATCTTTTTCAGGTTGAGGAAGTTCTCGTATATTCCTAATTTACTAAGAGTTATTATCGTGAATGGCCATAGAATATTGTTAGTGGTCCTTTCTGCATTTATTCAGATGATCATATAATTTTCTCCTTCATTCTGTTAATACAGTAAATACATTGTTTGATTTTCCAGTGGTGAACCAACTTTGTATTTCTGCCATAAACCCCACTTGGTCATGTATTATAATTCCTTTTATACTGCTAGATTCTATTTGGGAATTTTGTGTCTATATTAATTAAAGATACTGTTCTTTTCTTATTATGTCTTTGTAAAATTTTGGTGTCAAGATTATTCTGGCTTCATGAGTTGGAGAATGTTCCCTCCAATTCTATTACCTAAAAGAATTTGTTTTCAGGAATGGTATAATTTCTTTCTAAATTAGCTAAAAGAATTCACTTGACCTCTTCTAGTTTTCTTTGAGAGAAAGTTTGAGATTTTGAATTCCATTTAAAAAAACAAATATCGAACTCTTCAGATTTTTTATTTCTTCTTGGTAAGCTGTATTTTTCAAGGCAATTGCCCATTTATCCTAAGTTATTGAATTTGTTATAAATTTGTTTACCCTATTCTCTTATCATTTTAATGTCTGTAATATTTGTGGTAATGTCTCCTCTTTCATTTCTAATACTGGTAATTTTCTCCTTTTTCTTTATTGATTAGTTTTGCTAGGAGTTTATTAATTTAAGCCTTTCAAAGAGCTTGCTTTTGGCTTTGTTAACTTTATGATTTGTGTTTTCTATTTTATTGACTTCTGTTATTCTTTTTTTCTACTTACCTTGGACTTAATTTGCTCTTCTTTTTCTAGATTGGTAGATAGAAATGTAGATCACTCAATTTAAACCTTTCTTCCTTACTAACTATAAATTTACCTCTAAGCACTGCTTTAGATGGATTATGCATATTCTGAGATGTTGTGGGGATTTTTTCATCATTCAGTTTAAAATATGTTCTAATTTTTACTGGAATATTTTTGAGTTATAGATTATTTAGAGATGCGTTTAATTTCTAAATATTTAGGGGGCTTTCTAGACAGCTTGTTATTGATTTCCATTTTAAAACTATTACAGTTAGAAAAAATATACTTTGTAACATTTCGATCTTTTGAGATTCAGTATGACTTTTTTATGCACAAGATATGGACTATCTTGGTGAATGTTGTTCCATGTGCTCCTAAAAAGAATGT
>RJWJ010006977.1:0-13331 GCA_004363605.1 Indri indri | reverse complement strand
ACATTTAGGATCATTGTGTCTTTTTTTTTTTTTGAGACAGAGTCTCACTGTGTTGCCCAGGCTAGAGTGCCGTGGCGTCATCCTAGCTCACAGCAACCTCAAACTCCTAGGCTCAAGCAATCCTTCTGCCTCAGCCTCCCAAGTAGCTGGGACTGCAGGCATGCGCCACCATGCCCGGCTAATTTTTTCTATACATTTTTAGTTGTCTGATTAATTTCTTTCTATTTTTAGTAGAGACGGGGGGTCTCGCTCTTGCTCAGGCTGGTTTCGAACTCCTGAGCTCAAACAATCCGCCCGCCTCGGCCTCCCAGAGTGCTAGGATTACAGGCGTGAGCCACCGCATCCGGCCCATTGTGTCTTCTTGATGAACTGACCCTTTTATGACTCTGAAATGACTCTATTTCTGAGCTGTCCCTATCTCTAGAAATGCTCCTTGTATTGCAGCCCATTTTTGTGTGGGATTAATATAGTTACTCCATTCTTTTATATTTAATCTGTGTCTTCATATCTATAGTACCTTGAATTTTTATTCAGCCTGACAGCTTCTTTTAACTGAAATGTTGTGCCCATTTTCATTTAATGCAATTATTGATATGGTTGGGTTTGTGTCTACCATCTCGCTGTTTGTTTTTTGTTTGTACCTTATGTTCTTTGTTCCTTTTTTTCCTCCCTTCTTGACTTATTTTGGATAATTGAATATTATTTTATTCCATTTTATCTCTTCTTTTATCTTTTTAGTGCCAACTTTTTACTTTTAACCATTGCTTTAGAGATCATATGTATCCTTAAGTTACCGCAGTCTACCATGAATTCATATTATTTCATGTTCAATGTAAGAACTTTACCACAGTAAAGCTCCATTTAACTCCCTTCTATCTTTTGTGCCATTGTTGTCCTATAGTTTGCTTTTACTTGATATTGTTCCCATAATATCTTATTATTTTTTATTTTAAATGATTATCTTTTAAAGAAATTTAGAACAGGAAAAAAATCTTTTATCTTTACCTTCAGGTTCCCCATTTTTGGCACTCCTCATTTTTTACAGTTCTATCTGGTATTCATTTCTTTTAGCCTGAAAAACTTCTGTTAACATGTCTTACAGTGCAAATTCGTTGGTGACCAATTCTCTCGATTTTTGCTTATCTGAAATTTCTTTTACTTCATCTTATTCTGAAGAATATTTTTGCTTCATACTGAATTCTAGTTTTTTCTTTCAGTTCTTTAAAGATGTCATTTCATTGTTCTATAGCTTGCACTACTTCTAAAAATAAGTCAGTGAATATTCTTATTATTTTCTCCTAGTATGCAATGTACCTTTTCCCATTTGGTTTCTTTTAAAATATTCTCTTTATCTGTTACTTTGGCAATTTGAATTTTCATGTGCTTAGGAGTGGTTCTCTTTGTGTTTACACTGGTTGGAGTTTGTTGGGCTTCTTGGATCTATAAATTTACAGTTTTCATAAAATTTGCAGCATTTTCAGCTATTATTTCTTTAAAAATTTTTTACTTCCCCAGTCTCCCTCTCTTCTTCTGTGACTCCACTTTCATTTATACCAGATTGGTTCATATTGTTCTAGAGATCACTAAGCCTTCACCGATCTTTTTTTTCTGCACTGTCCAAGCTATTCTTTTTTCTTTGTCAGGTATTATATTATTTCTGTTTCTCTGTTGAGATTTACCATCTGTTCCTTTATTATATCCATCTTTTCCTTCAATTCCTTGTACAGGCTTATAGTGGTGATTTCAAAGTCTTTGACTGCTTATTGCAACATGTGTCATATATTTTGTTTCTATTGATTTTTTCCCCCTTGATCATGGTTCCTGTTTTTCTGCTTCTTTTCATTCTTATTTTGGATCACAAGGGGAAACATTTCACGAATGTCCGGATTTTGGTGTCTTCCTTCAATGGGTGTTGTTTTTTTTTTTTTTTGGCAGATGTTTAATTTATTGGCCATTTGGCCTGATCCTTTTGAAGCTTGTTTCTAAGCTTTTTAGGACAGGTCTAGAGTAGCCTTACTCTAGGGCTAAAGTAGCACATTCCTAAGGCCTGGCTTTTATGGAATTTCAATTAAATGCCCAATGTATTCATCAAGGTCAATCCACTCCAGCTGATCAGAACCATGTGTCTCCCAACACTGAGACTTCCAGCAGCTTGTATCTTCCTATTAGCTCGTCTCTGCCAGGCCTCACTATAACCCAGCACATAAGCAGCTTAGTATATGGTTAAAGATTTAAGAGAACCCCTACTCATATTTCTAGAGCCCCTTCTCTGCACACCTCTTTCCAGTACTCTGTCTGAAAATTCCAGCTGTCTTAGCAGCCTGAACTCTATTGTTTGCCTCCTCAGCAAATAGACTGTCATCCTCTGCTGGGTTTTGCCTTCTTCTGCCATAATTCTAGAAATTTCTCTAGGCAGAAAGCCAGGACAATTGCGGGGCTTACTTCTCTTAGGGATCCCAATCCTGTGCATCCTATTTCCATTTTCTGAAAATAGTTGCTTCACATTTTTTTGTCCAGTCTTATAGTAGTTCATAGTAAAAGGTCCAGTCTGGTACCATTAGCATGTTGTGGCTGGAAGCAGGATTACAATAGCCTTAAATTGGCCTCTCCACATCCATTCTTGTATCCATGAAGTCCACTCATATGACTGCAGCCACAGTGATTTCCATATGCAGATCTTTCCCAATATTTTATTAAGAAAAATTTCAAACACCCATAAAAGTAAAATTAACCCATATGCCTACCACCTAGATTCCATGATTAACATCTGCTACGTTATCACCTGTCTATGTATTCCTCTATTCATCTACCAATTCATCTTATCTTTTTGAAGCATTTTAAGGTAAGTTGAAGACATCAGAACACAGCATAATTTTTATAAAATGCAAATTTAAATCACATCACTTCCTGCTTAGAATTCATCAGTGGATTCCCTTACCCTTCAGCTAATGACCAAACTGTGACATGGTCAAAAAGCTTGCGTGTGATCTGGCCTCTGCTGGACGGTCTCTCCTGTCCTTTTCTCTGCCCTCCCCTCCTAGCTTCCTGGGTTCCTGCCACCCTGGCTTTGTCAGTTCCTCCAGTGTCCTCTGCTCTTTCCTACTGTGGGGCCTTTGCATGGGTTTTTCCTTTGACTGGAATCCTCTGCCCCAGCATCTTGTCCCATTTGGCCTGGAAATGACCACCATTCATTCTTCACTTCTTCCAGGATGCTTTCCCTGCCCTCTAGACAGGTGTCGGTTGTGCCCATTAAACACTCTCACAGCACCACGCGCCTTTCTTTGAAAGCACTGATAAAAGTTTGTAATTATCATTTTTGCCTCCCCCATTACACACAAACTTCACGAAGTCAGAAACTATTTCGTGTCACCATTGTAACCCCAAAGCCTACCAAAGCACTTGGCAAATACATCTACCACCATGTAAGCACTTAAAAAAATATTCATTAAGTGGAGGAACAAGTTCCTTCTTAAGAAGTCTAAGAGAGAAAGAAAAAATGGAAGTAGCAAAATGTTCTGCTTCTTATTTTTCTGTTGTATGAAACCCAACTGCCTCCAGGCCAGGGATAGTTGCCCTACTCCAGAGAGCTGAGGAACAAAGTCATTCAGAAAGCCCTCCAAAGACAAAATCCACAATTCTGCAACGCTCTTAACGACAGCCAACCTAAATTCTCTTAACACTGTGGATCCATATCTTCATTCAATTCCTAAATATATAGCTCTGAATATCAGAGTTTTGTTTTTTCAGAGAAAATCTCTTTCAAAAAAATGATATCTTTAAGGGCTTAAAACCAACAACTCATTCTGTGCTTCTCTGTGTGTACTCATCTCACACACCAGGCAGTAATAACAGCACTCTCCTGTGAGTGCTGTCTCATGACGAGGAGGATACTTATGCCTTGGGTGCATACATGTGCTGAAATACTAAAATGAAATCCAGAAAAGGAGTAACTGTTGAACTTTCATAAAAAAGAGTTCCCTACACTATAGACTTACTGGTCTTTGAATACTAAAGCTGTCCTGCAATACCAATATTTGATCTCTGTGAGCAATTTTACCAGCTGTTAAAAGAATCTTAAAAAAAAAAAGGGAGGGAAAAAACTGGCACAGGTTGACAGTAGCATCTTAGAGGCAATCATCAATATGTTTCTCACAAGAAGTCAATTATTAAACTCATAAACATCCTCTTCATTGGAAAAGTAATGGTAATTGTTAATGCCACAAACTGAACAGGGAACACAGGAAAATTATTGCTTTAATTTCAACTATTAAGGCATCAAGAGCTTTATAAAGAGCTAGGTCTGTGTACAAAAGCACTGTAATGAATTCTCTTCCCCTAGGATTTGGAATCAACAGATTCAACAGCCCGCCCTGAGACATGAATGCCCTCAACCATCTCTCCCCTTCTCCTAGACTGCCTATCAACAAACCAGAGCGCAAGTGGAGGGAAGACTGCTGACAGTGCAGTCTACTAGTACAGAGCTCTCCATCAGCAAAATGGGTGTCCAGGAGGGCACATGTGGCTAGAGGTGCCTCCTGGGTCCTCAGAGGTCTTCGCTATGCGTTATAAAAAAGAACTTGGAAAGAAACAGATGATAGCCACAGCTGACAAGTGAGAGAGCTCTACTGACTCTGTCGCTAGTGCCTGGCTGCTGTCCACTGCTGTTGCCAGGGAAACAGACGTCAGCTTGATGGAAACAAGGATCAGCGAAAACTTTCACTTACCTCGTTTCCACTGATCCCGACAGCCATTTCTATGGAAACAGCAGCTGCGAGCCAGCGGCAGAGAGGTTACCACTCACTTGTTAATGTCAGGTGTGGCTACCAGCCTGTGCACTTCAGGTACCATGGTACCAACAGCACCAGGATCCAGCTGTCAGCTAGCCCAGACAGCCTGTTAACTCTGCAACAAGAAAGTTCAGTGTTCAAAAGTATATATAAATGTTTAGCTTGGTTTTTTTTTTAATTAGAAAAAGGAAATTTAGCATTCTTTCATTTAAATTGGGGCTTAATTTCTTGGTCTATCAAAGCCAAACCACAGGAGGTTACTGAATGACCCCGAGTCTTTCCAGCACCCTGACCTCATCATTCAACCCCATGCATGTTACTTCAAAGTTCAAGGGGCATCCAATGGTGTGGACAAATCTTCCACACAGTAGCCTAGGCAAACCAAAGACAAATCTAGCTAAATGCAGGCAAGTATTTTGCTACAAGTGATCATTAAGGATGTCTTGGACATTCTGGCAGCTTGACCATCGCTAATTACACACGGGAAATCTTTTTTTCTTTTTATCATTAGAACTATTTACAAAGAGTCCTCCACTGTCTCTTTGTTTTTAGGCTAGACTTCTGTGTGCCATATCAGCCATTTACCAAAAATTTTCTTGTTGGCCAAGATATGGAATTAACTCATTAACTCAGCATAGTTTTATCTTGTAACAAATGGTGATAACAAATCTCACTGACAGCCTGGCTACCCCGTGACCTCGACAATAGCCTTTCCCAATTTCTAAGCAATTCAACTACTCTTGTACGATGCTGATGTGTCAGAGGCACGTATATTGGAGGAAATTCTGTCATTCACTTTCTATCAGCAGATGCCGGTAGGGTGTTGAATGAGAGAAAACCTGAATTCCAGACATGAAAAATTTATAAGAATGCCTATTTCCAGAGGGTATGTCACCACTTAGAAAATATTCACAAATGAAACCACCATCTACTGGTGTGTTTTGCCTCCTGGGTCACCATTCAAGTAGAAGAAATCAGAGACTACCTGGCTCATAACGGTATGAATTTAAATGGACCAGGGCACAAACTATGATGCCCCTAACCTGATTCCATTCTGTAAAATTCTAACATAATCTGCCCATGGTTCCACTAGCACCATCAACCACCTTCCCTCTCCACTCTCTCTATATCATAAAGCTTTGTTTTAGGAAACAAAGGTTTCATAAGTGTATGAGTCATGCCTGAGTCTCTGTCTAGGGTCTAGGCCCTGGTGTTTGATATACCCAGAATGGGGTGTAGGAAGTGAGATCTAACAGATGAATTGGCTTGAAAATCACCCTTGCTCTTCCATAAATCTTCACTTCATCCATGTTCCCTCAACACTTCTAAAGTTAAGATAAATAGGTCTCTAGTAATACAAAATAGAATGATTTAAAAAGGTACCTGTGACCCAGTATATCTAGAATTTATCCGAATACAAAGAATATAAATTAATTGAGAGCTGAATGACTTTGAATTTATAGATATGGACTGGGTCTATGTTCAATTTTACGTCATAAGCTCTGGTTTACTCACAACATTTATTGCCTAAAAACATACAAGATCTTTTTAACAAAGTGCTTCAAGTACTTTTTATAAAATGTTGGCAAAACCAAAGCTTTGAATTCATAAGTGAATTATAAATGGTTTTATTAATAATCTATTTTTTAAAGCAGGCCCAGGAGGTGGTTTATTTATTAATGTCCTTTAATCATTGGCTGCTTATGTCATTACATATTTATATAATAAAACATTTAAAATATAGCTTACTTTCCACTAATGCAGACCTATCTTGGCCAATAATTCTTAATTAGTTTGAAAGGACTTACTTGATTAGATTCTTTTCTTGCATCAAATCCCATTTTATATGCCCTCACTGGAGCTGTCGTAATAACAGTGACGGAGCACTGTACGTTTTTTAGCTCACTGAATTCTCCCTGGACTCCACAAGGTCAGTATTGTGATTAGCTCCATTTCACAGGTGAGGAAAGCAAGGCTCAAAGAGGTAAGTTAATTTGCCCCAAATCTCACAATCGGTAAAAGATAAAGCAAAGATCCAAGTCTTGGTTGTCTGATTCTAAAGCTGGTGTGTTCAACCACTATGTTACAGAAATGCCATTCCCCTCTATTTGTGCAAAAAAATCACTGTCAAATATAACTTCAGCAACGACAATTTAGATCTGCGTAATACTTTCTATCTAACAAAGAACTTCCACGCCCTCCACAGCCACCTCTTGGGTGACACAGAGTACAACCTTAATGTGTGTATAAAGCATGGTCACTTGCTGGGAAATCCAGAAAATGCCACACTTCAGAGTTTCCCAAGAGCCCCCTCAACTGCTCCCACTTCACCCAGAACGAAGAGTGGAGGAAAAGCCATGGATTTGAAACAGGGATATGTTAAATGGGTAAACTCCTTTATTTTTTAGAAGCTCTTCTACAGTCATTAGTTGATTAAAAACCACCCTGTGAGGGAGACAGCAAAACCGAATATTCCTGGTTGAGGGATGAGGAAACTGAGGCTCAGAGTGACTAAGTGCAGTCCCAGAGTGAGCGTGGGACTCCGGCAGGACAGAACCCAGGTCTTCTAGCCGCCTTCCTGGGTGTCTGAGCCGCACCTCGGGAGCATAAAAAGTCCTCCACCTTGGGGGCTTGGATACCAACACCCCCGCCGCAGGTATGGCTGGTGACAGGTGGGTCCTGGAGTGGAGATCAGCACAGGGTCAACCAGTCCACTGCCTGCGACCCCCACGTTGCCCCTGGGAACCTAGCAGCAATTCTAAAGATGAAAACCTCAAAGGGGGCAAGCATTTAAATGAACAATTTTAAAAGTGAAAAATCTGCAAGCTTCTAAAAAGCCAGCATGAGAAGATGAGATATACATAATCTGTCTGAACTGTAGACTTAAAGGAGACACTCTTTCTAGTTCGTGGTCATAAGGGAACCATATCCTCAATGACAACCTAACGTTAAATTGCAACACTAGTTACTGACATGCTCAGCCCCTCCTACAGAACACTATCGTCAGAGAGAAAAGTGTTCATCTCTGCTTACGCTTGGCTATGCAGGGCGCACGGTTCATAAACCTCATACTCACCTTGACGGAAAAAGTATCTGTCAGAAAACCAAAGATTTGTTCCAAAGCATCAGCCTTACAATGCTTTAAAAATGTATAAACACCAAATGTGCAGATTCAAGTTAGCTCAAGAATACAATAGGATGGCATGGCCACACGGAGCAAGGAGCCGAGGAGCACAGACAGGTGCAGGTGTTCCAGAATGGCCAACAGACACACAGCATCATGAGACACTCCTTCGTGAGAAGGCAACAGCGTGGTCCTGGCTGGACGTTCTGCAGGGGGAGCCTTTTAATTCAGTGCTTCTGGGATTCCGCTTGTGTGGGTCTGATAGTCCCTTAGAGGCTATGCAACATAAGGTGTCTTTCCTGTAACATTTATGTCCTTCCCATTTTGCAATACCTCTAGTGTTCCCTAAAAGAATTATGAAGAATCTTAAGACGAAAATTTAAACATTTTTAATCAGCTTTAACAACAAAAATACAAATGGGAAAGTAAGAGGGAATTGCTGGGGAGGTGGAGGCCTGCCGGCCCTCTCAGTTTCCCCGTGAGACCCCTCATCTTCCCCGTGCAGCTCTCAGAGCCCCCTGGTCCACACCTCTGCTCTAGCCTTTGCCGTGCTGCGCTGCTTAAACACGGTCTGCCCCACGAGACAATGATCGCCTGAGCGCAGACATCTTGGCACCCGTGGCCCCTGGCCCAGAGCCGGGCACGCCACAGGAGCTCGGGAAACGCCGGCCAAATCGTTGGGCATGGCTGAGAGGCTCTGCCTTGCAGACAAGGTTCCTACTCCACGCAAAGCACCTCCAGCACATCCTGCCCAAGTGGCCTCACGGGCGGGGTGGCGGCAGTGCGCAGCCCCTGGGAGTCTGCACACAGCACGAACCGACGGTTGAAATCGCTGGGAAGCCTTGGGTTTTCTTTTAAAAATTCATGTGTTATTTGCATTCTCCTTCATCTCAGTTTCGTTTTGATGAAAAAAATAATGTTTTTAACAAACTTATTATTTTCCCCAAAAATACATTTCAGTAAGCTGGCTGTTCCACGAGGGCGTGTGCCTTTTTTATCCTCCTGCTTTGGGTACCTCCCACAGAGGTACGTTTAACCCCACCATTATCCTGGGAAGCCCCTCCTCTCGTCTTTCCCTTTATTCTTTTTTTAAGCACCTCATGATTTGGCTCCTAGCTCTGCTTCATCATTCCGGGGCAATGGTTCCTGCCTGGGGAAGCTAAGAGATAAGGCATGTCACTGGCACTGTTAAAATTAGTGGTTTCCATGGCCTCCGTCAGTTTGGTTGGGTTTAGGAGACGTGAGGCGCCAAGGAATTCACAACAGGATTGCTGTTAACCTTGTATGGGAAGTTCCTGTGGCAAAAATCAGAAACAGTGTTGTTTCTCCAGGAATAAACACCACCCGCACAATCCCAACCCTAACCTAAGGCCACCGAGAGCCGTTTCTCAGTGGGGGTTTCATAGAACAGTGTGCGTCCATGGTGGGAAACTGAGCACAGTCGATGCAGGAGGATTTACAGCGTGACCCCTGGGGCACAGGCAGGGCATGGCTGAGGGAGATGGAGAAGGGAAGCCAAGATGGATAACCAGGCTCTGCTTCTGCTCTGGAAAAGGCCGTGTTTCCAAAAATGTGATAAAGGTCTTTTCACTAACTTAGCATCCATGAAGACATCACTTCCCTGAGATACAGCCTTGGAAAGAGCAAGATAAAGTAAGTGAAGAGTGGATTAATTCCCTTGGAATCAAACCCATCAACACCGCCTCCTGAGGATGTCTGGGCTCAGTGTGGTGACAAAGGCTCCTCTGGGGGACACCGGCATCTGCTGGGCCTCTGGGTTCTCTGCTGCTCCCCCAACCTGGCAAGGGTTGTATAAAGAAGCTGCTTCCGAGAGAGCCCAGAGAGCCCCTAGCTCCCTCTCCTGGGGCACCCTGCTTTCTGGGTGTCTGAGAGACGGTGACGATGCAGAGCTTCGGGGCTCTGGGACGGCTCTCCAATGACACAGGGCACTGCCTGCCACACAAGGAGTCCCCTTTGCTATCCAGTCTCTGCCCAGCCCTCTTTACAGAGAGTCAGTCCTTAGAGATGGGGTGGTAAACAAAGTGAATTTCAAACACAGTGACTCAATGACAAGGTTGATGAGGCCATGGGAAATGTACGCATAAAAGTTGACCATCATTTTGTATTAAAGGAAGATTCTACCAGTTATGATTAAAACTGAAATTAGAGAGACAAGTCTCACAGAGACAGCACTAGAAAACCAAGCTAATAAAGTAAGATTTTGAAACTGTTCAGGATTTAGGTGCGAATCTAGCCTTATTTCTCCTTCACAATAAAATCTGAAACACCACTGGAAGTATTTGATGCACTGTGGTGACTTAAGAGGGCCAGGTTGTGTACTGATAGAAACAACACCACGGGAGACCAGGGCCCCTTTCCTGGGCTGGGCAAGGCTGGGAATCCTTTTACTCACTTGTAATCCACCTCTACACATTCACATACTAATACAACTGGCTTCAGGGAAACGTGTTCATTAAATTAATGGTGTTTGGCAAGCATCAGAAACACAGAATCTCACAGACAGATACAGGCAGAAAGAATCACAGTTCAATCCAAAAGCAACACACTGAGGGGACGTCAGAGTCCAAACGCATGCAGAGAAGCTGTCAGGGAGCAGCTGGGAGACACGCAGAGTCGCCTTACACGTGGCAGCAGGAAAATGTGCAACACGGATCCAACTGCTTACCCACTAAGGACACCAAGAACCAGGTTAAGGACGAAAAATGAGCCAAGGATGATCAGACTAACAAAATACACCCATGGCCATTCCCATCCTATCGCATCATTTACCTGTAAAACGTAAGGAGATCAGTTATCAGTTATCCATTTACAAAGAGCAGAGCCCCAGATGCAGCCGCCAGACCACTCAGTGCTCGGATGGAGGTTAGTGCTCCTAGGACAGGGACTGGGCCTAAGTCCTTCCATTTTTTTCCTTCAAATAAGGACGAGTTCTGCTGAAATCTACAAATGTGGCCTACCAAAAGTTGGCCCAGCCCAGCTCATTTAGCTACTGTTTTGTACCAATTAATCTGCATTATATTTGGATCCAGACCAATAAAGCAATTATAAATGCATCTCATTTCAGAACAGACAAAAGGGCAAGCAATGGAAATTATTTAAATCTCAAGCAACAATGCTGATTAATTTCTGGTCAATAATAATTCTATAGCTTTCTTTCATGAAGGCTGGTCAGGTTCCAGGAAACAGCTTGATTTGGGAAGCTCAGCAGAAAAGAAAGCATCTCAGAGGACACGTAAAGTGTCTGGCACCCTCCTGGCGGCCCCCATCCAGCAAAGCCTGTGTGGTCTTGGCAACTGTCCTCAGGACTCTGCTTTCAAGAAGAAAGAGGTGTAGCTTACCCGCTCAATACACCAAGTACAAGATTTAGTACGAAAAATGACCCAAAGATGACGAGACTGACAAAATACACCCAGGGCAATTCAAATCCCATAGCATCATTCATCTGCAAGAAATAAGATGGTCTCATAGGAGTGGGTTAATAAGAGAATCTAATAAGGAGAGAGGGTCACATTAGAGACAGCATTCTATATATTTAATTAAACATTTACTTAGATTCAAATCAGAGACAACAGCAGCCAATGCACATCCACTACACATTCCCAACACACGTACACGCACACAAGCACGCACGCGTGCACACACACACACACACACAAGAAGAGTCATCAGGGCTTTCAGACTAAAAAGCAGATTTTGGCCCCAGGTAGGAAAATCGGCTGGGATTTGGCTCTTATCAGGAAACTGCCTTGACAAGTGATTTTCAGAAATGATCTTGGGAAAGGGCAAAACTGGTGCTTAGCTAGAACCTATTTTCTACTCTGCCCAAGCTGTTAGTACTTTCTTTGTTTTTAAAATTTGTGATGGTGGAAAAGTCTTAGTTATAGAGACAAACTTACAACATTTGACTCTATAAACTCTCTTTATTAATAAAAATTCCTAACATAATAACCTTCCACTGGAAGCGAACCTATCCAAGGAAACCTAACCCACTTTAGATCTGGATTATCTACAATCAGTAAGTACAAGCACAACTAAATGAATGCAAACACTTTTTTACAGAGATCAACTAGCTTTAACATATTCAGGGGTGCTTTTAGGAAATGGGCTTTTTGTCAGCTGTACCCACAGAAAGGACTCAGGAGGAGGAAAACAGCCCTCATCCCCCACACCTAGCTTTGACCTAGAGGACCCCCTGAAACTGGCTCCGGCTGTGAACCGACTGGGATTAGAGGTGAAAAGGCTCAGCCAGAAGCAGCCCGTGCCCCCACTTCTGGACAAGCTCAAGTTCACATTCAGACATAGTGTCCCTGTCAGACCCTCCTAGGGGAGGTTTGGTGATGAGCAGCTTTCATGCTGGGGCAAACAGGTGTTTTAAAGATCACGTCTGGATAGCACTTTCCAGCAGCACGGGTCAGTGTTACATCGGGCAAACACCTGTCCCAGGCAGGCGGTGTTAAGGACCAGTCAGAGAACAGAATGGATGACCCCAGGCATGACCCTGCTGGAACACCGAGAATCTTCCACCAATAGGAATCATATATAGTCTGGGCAGAGCCATCTCTTGCCTTGCAGGTGCAAGCCCTCAGGGTGTTAAGCATGTGCTTTCCTGTACATTATCTGGCTCCAGGTTTTAGCTTTACAGAATGAGGCTCATGCATTTCATAATGTTTGCCTCACGCAGAAGCCAAACAGGAAAAGGGGACATTAAAAAAAATTACTTAACATCTGTTGCTGAAGTCTTGGGAGAGGGCATTAAATCCCTTATGAAACACCTGTTTGGCCACATGAAAACTGATGTGCTTAATAGAACTCATATCAGGCTGCACATCTTACATTGGCAATTAGAGTAATGAATGAGCCAGGGCCGTGGCTGCAATTGTTGATCTAATTAAGTTGGATAAACTAATTTCATCAGGAAGGCACAGGGTAATTCTTCCAAAGCAACTGCACCACTAAACTTATTTAAAAACCCATGTGTGGAGAAGAAACAGCCCGCCTGGTGTGGTGGCCAGGACCCAGCCCGGGTCCACACCTGCCAGAGAGACCTCTCTGTGCCTGCTCTCCTCCGCAGAGGTACACGGCGCAGGGGAGGGTGGACAGGTCCAGGGCTCCCATCAGGAAACCCCACTCTTGCGCAACGCTGGCACAGTTGGCCAAGCCGTCTGCTTCACCAACCCTCCTTCAGGCCTCAGTTTGATGTTCCAGAGAATGGCTCTGCTAACAGCTATCTTCTCCACTTAAAAGGGAAAACCTTGGGAGTAGATGTTCAGCAGATTCACATTTGCTCAGACCAGAAGTATCACCTGGAATTACTGTTGAGGGCTGGGGAAAGGCTGGCGCTAAACACAACCCACAGGCGACTCCAAATTTTGGCCAGAAGGTGGGCAAGGGAGGCAAAC
>RJWJ010006976.1:45000-59677 GCA_004363605.1 Indri indri | reverse complement strand
TAGTTGTAGTTTCTGAGACTTGAAACACCAACACTAGAAAATACATAAATATTAATAGAAGAAATAAGGTAGAAACAAGGAAATGCAATACTATGAACCACTTAGTAAAGAAAACACTTTTTATTTATAAAATGTGGCAATAAATATTTTGATGGAATATAGGAATTATTGTTAACTATAGTCACCCTACTGTGCTATCAAACACTGGATCTTATCCCTTCTATCTAACAGTATTTTTGTACCCACTAACCAACTTCTCTTCCTACCCCACTACCCTTCCTAGCCTCTGGTAACCACCAATCACAGAAAGTTATATTCACAGGCCTCCTCTAGATCATCTTTGCCTATGTTCGCCTAAGCAGTTTGGGGTACATTTATAATAACTGGCCTTACTAAAACTGCTATTCAAAGCCAGTGTGGAATTTGAAGTGTACAATAAATTAACAGTAATTTATTATATGTGTCAAAGTAGCTAGAAGAGGTGAATTTGAATGTTCCCAACATAAAGAAATGATAAATATTTGAGGTGATGGATATCCCAATTGCCCTGAATTAATCATTACACCTTGTATGCATATATCAAAATATCACATGTACCCCAAATATGTACAACTATTATGTAACAAAAAAAGAGAAATGTTCCCCTTTGCACTATCTAATAGGGAAGCCACTAGTTACATGTAACTAATGAGATGGAGAAATTAAATTTTAATTTTTGTTTAATTATCTAAATTAATTAATTAATTTGAATTTAAATAGCCACCTGTGGCTAGTGGCTACCCTAATAGACAGCACAAACCTAGAGGATGATGATGCTGTTACTTCACTTCTGGGTTCAGCTAGGCAACATTATTGGGCAAACAGGTCAGAATGCAAAGGACCACACAAAGAGTTTTCTTGTTCTCTATCTATCTAACATAAGATCTATAAGAATGTAGAATAAGAGAAGCTGTAGACAAAGCAGAGTATTGTTTACTCTGTACAACTGACACACATAGCTTACATAGAATGTGGATTTCTAATGTAAAGCATCATTGGCCAATAGAGAATGAAGCTGTCCTCATGATCTCTCACACTGACCAGAGTGACCATCAAGCCTGAATGGCCCATTGTTATTATAATCCTCCTCCACTACTCAATGATTTGACTGGTTATTTGTCCAGGGAACTTAATGCAGTCCAGCTACAGCATGCCAGTTTGTCAGTTTATTCATTCCATGCCCTCTGGGGCAGGCATTCTCTATTGACTGGTCTAATCTCAATTCCTAGGAACTAGAGGTGATTATGTGGGCACAGTTCTGGTTCTAAAGCTTCTTCCTTCTCTTTCTTCTCCCTGCTGGAATGCGCATGTTCTGAGGGAAATGCCAAGAAGAAGATGAAGACTTCAGGGCTGACATTGCTGGGCCACTAAACCAATGTCAGCATCTGCCTACCTCTGAACTTCTAATTATGTGAAGCAATTAGACCCCTATTTGATAAGCCACTGAAAGTTTTCTGTTAGTTGAAATGAAAAGCAATCCTAATGCATACATACAGTTTTCTCCTGTGTTGAGTTACTGACACATCAGAACTCTTGTTATTTTTTGTTTGTTCAATTGCTTATTCAATTAAAAAATGTTTTGGGGGTAATTACTATGTGCCAAGCTAAATGCTAGGTAATATATAGGACAAACACCCAATGTACATACCCTTACAGAGCCAACATTCTTGTAGGAGACAAAGACTAGCAAACATTTAGGTACAGTCTAATGAGATAAGTACTATAATAGAGGGCCAAAAGAGCATGGGCTTTTGGGGTTGGTAGTCAGAGAAGGCTTCCTGGAGGAATTGGCATTTACACTGAGACCTGGATAATGACTAGAACTTAAGCAGGCAAAGAAGAGGGAACAATATGTATCAGGTCAGTAGGCCATTGAGAAGACAGGATGTAGCAATGAGGAAATGAAAATAGCTGAATATACTTAATTCTGTGTGGGAGGAGGAGGGGGAGGATCTAGGGAGAGCAGGAAATTAGGCTAGAGCTGTAAGGAAAGGCCAAATCATGCAAGAACTTGAAGCAATTTAAAGGAGTGTGGACTGTCTTCAAGTAGCAATGGATAAGCTATTAATGGCTTTGAAAGTGGGAGGAGGGTGAGCTACATGAATATATTGTATTTAGAAAGATCATCCTAGAGTCTACACAGAGAATGGGTGAGAAGTAGGAAGACTAGAAGGAGGGAAACCAGTTAGGTGATGAGGAGGGCATTCAGCAGAGGAATAGAGATAAAGAGAAGTGACTGGATTTGAAATCATTTAGGGAGTAAATAGCTTTGTGATAGCTTAGCTATGGGAGTTGCAGAATGAAAAGGGAAACATGAGAGTCAGGTTTCTGGATTGAACAACTAAATGCGTTGTGGTAATGTTTACTAGATAGGGACTACTATGGTCTCAATGTTTGTCCCCTCCCAAACTCATGTTGAAATTTAATTGCCATTGTAATAGTAGTAAGAGATGGAAACTTTAAGAGGAAATTAGGACTTGAGGGCTCTGCCCTCATGAATCAGTTAATACCATTATCATGAATGAGTTTGTTTTCACAGGAGTGGGTTCCTTATAAGAAAACAAGTTCGGCCCTCTTTACTCTCTCTCTCCCCAACTTGCCCTTCCTGCTTTCTGCCATGAAATGGCATAAGGAAAAAATCCTTGCCAGATCCTTGCCCCTTCCTTGATCTTGGACTTCCCAGCCTTCAAAACTGTGAGGCAATAAATTTCTGTTTATTATAAATTACCTAATCTCAAGTTTCCATTATAACAGCACAAAACCGACTAAGACAGAAAATTGGTACCAAGAAGTAGAGCTGTTGCGATATCAAATACTTGAAAACGTGGAAGTAGTTTTGGAATTGAGTAATGGGTAGAAGCTGAAAGAATTTGGAGGAGCTGGCGAAAAAAAAAAAAAAAAAAAGCCTACATCTCCATGCCTCTCCTATCATAGGCTCAGAATGTTAGGGCCTGGAGGGCAAAAAGGGCTCATTGCTCAGGCCTTCCTGGAGTCTCTGCTCCGCACATTATAGCACAGTGCCCCTTGGCGGCCCCAGCCATGGCTTAAATGGGTCAAGGTGCAGCTCATGCTGCTGCTCTGGAGGATGTAAGCAGTAAGCTTTGGCAGTGTCCACATGTTGCTGATTTTACTGACTTGTCACGGGGACACAGCCACCACAGAAAGTCCCCACTAGGGCAATGCCCAGGGGAACTGTGGAGTCTGAGCTGCTGCAGAGAGTCCCTACTAGGACTAGTGGAGCTGTGGGGATGGGGCTGCCCCCAAGACCCCAGAACTAGAGCCACTAGCATGTAACACCAGCCTGGGAGAGCTGCAGGCACAAGACTTCAAACTATGAGAGCTGCTGTGTGGACTGAGTACAGCAAAGCTATGGAGGTGGGACTGCTTGAAGCCATGGGGGCCCATCCCCTACCCCAGTGTGTACAGGAGACAGGACATGAAGTCAAAGATTATTCTGGAGCCTTAAGACTTAATGTTGGGTTTTGGACTTACTTGGGACCAATTACCCCCTTCTTGCCTATTTCTCCCTTTTGGAATGGGAATGGCTATCCTATGCCTGTCTTACCACTGTATTTTTATTTTTGAGATAGGGTCTCCCTTGTTGCACAGGCTGGACTTGAACTCCTGGCCTCAAATGATCCTCCTGCCAGGGCCTCCCAAAGTGCCAGGTCCACGGGCATAAACCACCATGCCCAGCCCTCACTATTGTATTTTGGAAGCACATAATGTGTTTTGATTTTATAGGCAGACAACTAGAGGGGAATTTGCTTCAAGATGAATCATGCCTTGAATCTCACTGATATCTAATTTATATGAGACTTTAGACTTTGGACTTTTGAGTTCATGTTGGAACAAGTTAAGACTTTTGTAGCTATTGAGATGGAATGAATGTATTTTGTGTGTGAGAAGGACATGAGTTTTTAGGGGGAAAGGGGCAGAATGCTATGGTTTAAATGTTTTCTCCTCCGAAATTCATGCTGAAATGCTCCAGAACTGTAAGCCAATAAATTTCTGTTCATTATAAATTGTCCAGTCTGTGATGTTTTGTTATAGCAGTACAAAAAGACTAAGACAGGGACCACAGAAACAGGTTGCATTTGGAGAAAGAGGTTGGAAAAGGGAAAAGATGAGTTTAGCTTTGGACCTATTCAATTTGAAGTCCATGTGGGATGTTAAAACGGAAAGAAACAGTAAGACATAGATGTCTAAAACTTAAAAGATTATTCTCAGCTGGAAATATAGATGGGTAGTCATCAACAGACTGAAACTACATAGTAGATGAATTTTTGCAAGGATTATATGTAAAGCGAGAAAAGAACAGGGAAGAACTTTACAGGCGTGAGTCAAAAGTAGCTTGATGAATTCTACACTCTGTATGGGCTAAAACTGTGAGTTGGCTTCTAAAAATTCTAATTTGCTTTACCCATTGGGGAAGTAACTATGTACTTTCCTTAGCTGATAGCTTTTCAGGGACCAAGCCAAAAAAAGATAAACTAGAAGTTCTTTCCCTGAAGAATACAAAGAATTTAATAAAATGATTTTGAAAAATTGAGAAAGTTGCTTGGGCATCAAGAAGCATAAGAATGTCGAGGGAGGGGTCTGCCAGAAATAGTGTAGATGGAAGATATCAGTCCCCTGAAGCCTTAGTTTCATACCATGAACAAGCTTTCTTCTTGTCTTTTTCTTAGTTTACATTCCCTAAGCTTATTAAATTAATCTCTGATCTTAATTTGCTTTCCCAAAGAGGCTTCTCTTTGAGAAACAGGTATTCTTCACTGAGATCCAATGATTGACTCTCTGATACCAATCGATTTCATGTGAATAATCCTTCCCAAGCCTAATCTGTCCTTGTTTAATTGAACAGATACAAGATCTGTATTTGGAGAAGAAAGTCCAAACCTTGCCACTGAAAGGATATAGTAATTTTCAAATTTTTTCTAAATATCAGTTATTCAAGTTTGCCCTTTCTCTATCAAGGTTCCCTTGATAGGGCCCCAGTTTTAGGTTGAATCTTATTTTCCGTGGTCATCTGAACACCCACTGTCTGGAATTCAGGACTGGAGCTGCTCTGTCCCCCACGGTCACTAGCCTAAATCAAGTTTCATAGGAGTTTTTACTCTTCAATCTCTAGCTCAGTTTCAAGATTTATTTGGTTTTCTTAATTTCCATATATCAATAGCTCATTCCTCCTAAGACTTCCTGCTCTTACTTCAAAATCTGTTTTGTTTTTCTCTCAATGGTTGTTTTTTCTTATTAATAAAAACCATCAAACTGACTTTTTCAATAATTCATGTCATCTTTTGGAATTTACTTGTTTTTCACTATGGTCTTCTTCATCATTGTACACAACATAACTGTACATTACCCAAGAGAAGTCATCATTCAAGAAACATTTACTAGCTCCCTATTGTATCACCTGGTTCAGGACCTGGGGATGTATCAAATAGGAAAGATACAGTCTCTGCCCTCATTGAATTTAGACTAATTTGAAGGACAAATATTAAACAGTTAGCTACATAATTCATATTTTTATTTGTAATTGGAATAAGCGCTACTTAAAAAAAGCACAAGGGGTTCAGAGAGTAGATAATAAGGAGATAGAACCTAGTTTGAGGAGGTAGTGTCTCTGAGGGTTGTTAATTTCCATAGATATATAATGTGAAATAAAATGATGTGTCATATGACCCTAGATGAATTTTCCCATTGAGTGTGCAGCATGAAATGCAATGATGGTACCATGGACAGCTGTAACTCCATCATGAAGCCCAAAGTGATTTCTTTATCAGATTAAGGTTGGGGGCAGCATGTGCCATGGTGGGACAGAAAGATATCTCTTTGGGTAGAGTTCTCAAAGCAGACTGATAAATGGCTCCTCTAGCTACAAATCATATTTTTTTTTTTGTCTAATCTCTTGGTTATATCACTGCCTTTGTGACTGTGGACAAATCACTTAATTTCACCAGACCTTAGGTTCCTCATCTTTAAATTAGGAGACTGAGCCAAGCCTGTGAGTTTAGTCGGTAGTTGTTATCTTGGATCCTCCCAAGCCCCAGTTTAGCAGAAATGAGAAAACAAATCTGGATTGTCCATCCAGTGTCACCATCCCAACTTATAGCCAAAAATAGTTTTAGAAATAATGTAATTCATACCTTTTACGGATGTTTCCCCAAGAGGCATTGATGTTCTCTGTTATCATGTTTACTTTTCTGGTATCATCTGCAGAATAATCCCGGAGAAGTTTCTGGGCCAAGTCATTTGCCACATCTACATTTATCTGCCACTGGCGGAGGTCTTTGGCCAACTGCTATAGATTTGTATGGGACAGAGAATGAATGTCAATTTTTTTCTGAAATCTCTAGTTGAAGTTTCTTAAAATATTTCATAAATAGCTCCTGAATCAGGTCAGAACATACCTATATAATTGCTTTTAATCTACCATGTGATTTAGTCCGTCATGACTGTATAAGCTAACCCACGTTTCATGACAAAACTTTTCAAATGCAGTATCATCAACAATAATCAATATCAGATATTTTAATTTAGTAGCAACTAATTGGAAATAAGGTGGGATTAAATTGTTTTTATCACAAGAGAGAGCAAACTGTAAAAATAAGCTCCTATATAATTGTTGAGTATGTGACATACAACAAAGTTTGAACAGAAAAAAAAGTATCTCATGCATTTCTTTCACTCTTCATTAACTTGTTGAATTGTTTATGTAATTAGTGCCATCTACTGGCATTCAACTAAACCTGCATACAGAAAACATACAAAAGAACAGTGCTGTTATCTAGTTATGAACTTTTTTGAAGGATCATAATACTTTGAAAATATACTACTTTCAAATTAGAATAAAAGTCAAAATATAAGATCTTGATAAACCAAATCACCTATATGTTCTTCTTTGTTTGTCTTTGGCAATTGAGTGTTATCAAACTAGCCATTTCATCACTTGAAAAATATTTCAAAGAAAGAAGTTGACCAATAATAGGTTTATGTGGAAGCACATAAATCTGAAATTTCTTTTTTTTCTTGCTTTCATGGCATTTGGAATCAACTTAAAATTTCTATTAAACACTTCTGCAAGTGCTCAGAGGAGGCATCTAAGCATTAAGATAATATTAAACTGTTAAATAGTTATGTCAAACCCAACATGGGTTGAGCCATTGATAAATGAACAGAGGGATAGAAACAGGCAATTCAAACAAAAGAAATAATAAAATGATTTTATATAAAAGAAAAAGTTAACTTTCAAGTAATAAAAAATAGAATATTAAATCAAGAAGGTACAATTTGACAGCAATTAAATTAGCAAAAAATAAATTCCAAAGCTGAAAAGACTGGTAAAATCAGCATATTCCAGTACTACTGCTGAGAAGAGTATCTATTAGGACAATTTGGCAATAGGTACCAAGTGACATACAAATGTTTATTCCCATTGACCTAGTAATCTCACTTTTGGTACTTTATCCTAATAAAATATTGAAAAGAAGATTAAAAGTCTTCATTAACTTAAATAGTAAAAAAAAAAAAGACAAACAATTTCAATATTTAATGTAGGGACATTAAGAGAACAATATATCAATCCAATGGTCCAATATGTAGAAAATGCACACATAAATAACTGTAAAAAACACAATTTTCTTGTGTAAAAACAGAAAGCAACTTTTATCTACACCGTGTTTTCTGAATTCTGAAAGAATACATAGTCATGAAGTAGAAGGTGAACAGGAGAAATTGAAAACAATTCATGTTTCTAAAAAGAAAAATCATTTTGTTTTAATATTTGTCCTTTTGCATTAGCATGATGTCTACATAATAAAAATCAAACACCGGTACTCTTAGTGTAATTTCAGTGTGTTTGGTTGGACTCCTATAATTGAAAATATAAAATCTGTGTATAATCTGGCATTTCTCATTTAACTAGAACATTCTATTCTAGAATCAAACTAAATAATATCATTTACTTCACATAGAGAATAGACCCATATTACCAAACTATTAATATTACCAAGAAGCTAAAGCCAACATCACTGAATTTTGCTACAAAAGCAGAAGACAGTTTCTAAAGGTACAAAGCATAGTTGCTGCTAATCCAAAGCAATTAAAATCTATCCTTGTGGAATGCCTACCTTTCCTTTTATACTTTTCTATATTATCTGTCATCTATTAAATCTCTAATTGATACCATAAACACCAAAAAAACTGAGACCAATAACTTGGTTACCTTTTTCCAAGCTATTCCTTTTTAAAAAGGATCCGATTGTTAAATAAGTATTTATGATAAACAAACATCAGAGCATATATGTATAGGCTTAGGAATACAAAATAAAAATAAAAGTTTTAACAACTATAAAATTAAAATCATTTACTTTCCGTAAACAAATTAAATAATCTTGGAAGCCACCCTTCACTCATAGGTTGCTATTTGAAAAGTCTAGATATAAGAGGATATACTCTTTAGATGGTTCCACGGGCATATTCCTTGTGCTCTAACCCATAAAATTGTATGCATTAAATATGTGCGATTTTTTTGTATATCAATTACACCTCAATAAAGCTGTTAAAAATTAAAAGAAAGTACAGGATGTACCAATGAGTCTAAAAAATAACCTATAGATCATAAAAAATACCTAAAATTATAAGTTGCAAAGAATGCTAGAATTTTCTAAAATCTCTGCCAAGCTAAATTAGAGACTTTATAGTAAAAAGATAGTAAAAGAGTGAGGCTTGTCTTCAAACCATGGCTTTTTGGCATACTTTAATGCTTGAAAGGAAAAAATGTGCATGCCATAAATTCTTCTCCAAAACTGTATTCACAATGAAAGTTAAGACTTTTGTACCTAAGGAAATTTTGACTGAGAACTAACCCTCACTGAATACTACCCAGGTTTTGCGACGATGTAGGATTTAAAGGAAAAACTCCCACTGACCTTGACTAACATTAAGAGGGCTAAGGCCCTTATCTAAACACAAAAGTTCTCAACCACAGCTTTCTTTTCTCCCTTTGTAAAGATATTCATCAGATGGACTGGTTTCTCTTTCTCCTAAGGTAATATGCTGATCACTTTGGGCTTTACCCAAGTGTCATTCCCACTAGGAACAATGACCTTGACCAGCTTTGCCTACCACTGTGAAATTTACTACTGGAATAACTCCAGACCTCAGAAGGAGTGTAAATTCAAAAATACAATAGACTTCACACACACCCTTTTCTCTTTCTGAATTCCATTTACAATGATGTACACTACAGGGAATTGTTTGTGCGGTGATCACCGTGTGTGAAGAAATTTAAAATACTGTGAACACTAGCCTATAAAAAAAGATTGACTTTGTGGGTGTATATGTGTGTGTGTGTGTGTGTGTGTGTGTGTTTTAATGAAAAATATAAAACACTAAATCCCCAAAAGATTGTGTCCCCAGCCAGGAAAGAAATATTTCATATTCAACCTAATATGATACTGCCGTAATACGGGCTCGGATTTATACTCAGTATTTTAGGCAGAAAAGTGATTGTGGACTATGAGACAACCTGAATTAATTTCAAGAATTTTGAGTATTATTTTATTTCTATTTTAATGTTTGTCTTCTCTAATTTTTTATTTGTAAGAACTTATTTCCAGGATATTAACCCTAGATGGGAAAAAAGAAGGGAGGAAGAGAAAGACTAGTTAATAAAGTCTGGGCACTAGAATGAGCCTCTGGGTTTGAATCCTGGCTTGATCACTTAGTAGTTATACGACCAATAGGGCACTTAATTATCTTCTCTGTGCCTTAATTTCGTCCTTTATTAAATGGGAATATTAATAGTATCTACCTGGAAAGGTGATGTAAGGATTAACTTAAAAAATTCAGGGAGAACCTTTATAAAAGTGCCTGGCATACCCAAAGCATTAAATAAATATTAGCTATAATTATAATCATCATCACCATCATTATTACTACTGCCAGGGTTTCTACTACTGTTTTTAAGGAATCAAACTATATTCACCACAATGTGAGCCCTTACTGAATGCAAAGCAAGTGGCTCCCTGTTTTATTGACATTGTCTACAAATGCTGTGGCTCTCTAAACGTCTCCTTTTAACTTGGAAAATAAAAATGAGCGCATAGACCTATCATTAAAATTTTAAGGTTGAATATGGTTAAATTTCTTTTTAAAATGTGTTTTGGGATATTCACCTACAAGTGAAATAAATGTTTGTTCCGGGTGAACTATAATTTAAATTTTTAATGACAGCATCTCAAAGAAGCTTCATAAAAGGCAGTGCAAAGTAAGGAAAAGGCATCTTTTCAGGAAGCCTTGCTTATCCATTGTTTTGCAGTTTGATCTTAAGGAAGTCATTAACTTTGTGAGTCAGTTTTGTCATTTGTAAAATAAGATGGGGTTACTTACTCTGCCTATGCCCCTAGCTTGTCCTTAGGTATCAAAATCAAAATCAAATTTCTTGGAAAATTATAAAACAGGATCATAATATATTCCAAGACAAAAAGTTCTACGTGTTGGATTTCTGTCTTTTTTGCCTTGGATACTGTGTTTGCATTCATAAACTATAGGATTCATTAAAAAATTTAGTGCTATGAGCTAACCACTAAGAGCCTGTTAGCTCTTAGATCCATTCTCTGCCTATCTCCTATTCTACTCAGTATTTCAGATGGGCTAACCCTCATAGGGGCTCAGAATTGCCCAGGATCTCTTGTTAGCTGGCTTCTAGCTGGGTTAGGCCATGAGAGGCACTGGTGGGAGACAGAAGAGCAGGAGGAAGAGTGAAACTAGAGAGTGTTTGTTTCTCCAACTGGCCAGTGTCTTCTTTGTGTCTCCATTTCCCATTGGACAGTCCCTTCCTCTGTAGTTCTAGTACCTGCTGTGCTGCTCCCACAGTGGTTGAGTTAGTGCTAGATGGCTCTGGTTTCCGGGCTTTGGTAAAATTTGCTGATCTTCCAGTCCTTGAGATGGTAACAGCTTCCTGAGGTTGCTAACCTCTGACTGCCTCACAGAAGTTGGGTTTCTCAGCTCCTCCATTTGCCATGGAACCAGTCCTCTGTATTAAATTTCCTCTGTTTGAAATATCTAGTGTGATTTCCAGACTAATCTCTGATGATATGACCTGAAAGAAATCTCATAGCAAACGACCCTATCTATAATTCCACAGGAAAATTTAATATATCAAGCATAAATTTCACGAAATATTAGATTTCACATCTTGCATCCTTCTCTTCAGTCTCAGAGTAAGAGGCAACTCTTACAGTATTGGAAGTTGATTTCACCATCTGGGCACCCCTGTATTCTGGGATCCTCTTCCATGTACTCCCTCTCTCTTTGTGTGTTCCAACTTCTTGCCTTTCTGCAGGGTCCTTGTCTACAGCCTTCAAATATGAGTGTCTCTCTCATCTTTAAACAACAACAACAAAAATATGCACTCTAACAGTTTTCTTTTACATTCACAATTACACCTTTTTTCTTTTTGTTTTGTTTCCCTTTTTTTTTTTTTTTTTTTTAAAGAGAGGGTCTAGCTCTGTCACCCAGGCTGGAGTGGCATGATCATAGCTCACTATAATTTCAAACTCCTGGGCTCAAGCAATACTCCTGCTTTAGCCTCCCAAGTAGCTGGGACTACAGGCACTCGCCACCATGCCCAGCTAATTTTTTTTTTTTTTATTTTTGTGGAGATAGGGACTTGCTATGTTGCCCATGCTGGTCTTGAACTCCTGACCTCAAGTGATCTTCCTGCTTTGGCCTCCCAAAGTGCTGGAATTAGAAGCATGAGCCACCACACGTGGCCTGCAGTCACACTCTTCAGAAGGCAAATATTCACTCATTGCCTCAACTTGATTACATTCTTGCCACTCTTCAATTCATCAAAATCAGGCTTCTGCCATCAACCATTTCACTGAAACTATTCTGACGGAAGTCACTGTGGCAAATGGAATTATTGGCCCTAATTCTTTACCTCTCCCTGTAACCATGCCCTTTGTTACATAACTTTTGAAGTTTCTCCTACAAAAGACAGTGTTTACTTCCCTGCCCTAGACATTGAGCTTGACCATGTGACTTGCTTTGCCTAATCCTAACGGGATGTTAACAGAAGTGACACAAGCCCAGACTTGAAATGTTCTTGTGCAGTGGGGCTAGCCCTTTTCCACTTCTCCATCACCTTGAGCTAAACATGCCCTGAGCTAGCCTGCTCGTGCTGGGAGGAGGATGAGTGCCCTGTGGTGCAGAGCCACTCTAATCAACCTGCGGCATGAAGATGTGTCACTCCAACCAAGTTGTAAACTCATGAAAAGGCAATATGGGCTTATTGTTGTATGCTACTGACATCTTGAGGTTGTCATTGCAGCATTTTGTGAAAGTAGTTAACAGATTCAGTCACCAATGGCCAATGCCTGTAGAAAGATTTAGGTTCTCATTTATTTGATTTATTTGCAGCAACTGCTACTATTGACTACTCTCTTTTTCTTGAAGTTCTTCCTTTCTTGGCTCCCTTTCTTCTGGTCTCCTTTGTACTTTTGTAGGGTTCAAATTTTTCTTTTCCTTTTTTTGGCCTGTCCCTTAAATATTGGTATTTCCCAAGGTTCTGTCCCTAGCTCAATCATCTTCTCCCTCTGATTGTAAGTTGGTCCTCAACTGGAGCAGAAGGCAGGGAGCATATCCCCCAGAGGGGTTGCGTCATAATTTTCTTCTATTTCCATTGCCAGTACCCTAATTTAGGTCCCCATCATCTCTTGCTCAGATATTGCTATAACCTTTTTATTAGCTACGTTTTCCCACTCTCAGACAGGCCCTTTCATCTATATACAGCTGCTTAAGTGATCATGTTGTAATGCAAATAGAACCTCACTGCTCCTCTAAATAAAACCTTTCAATTGTTTCCTGTTACCTAAAAGACAAAGTCCAAACCTCTCTCTTTGGATTACCAGGCCCTCAAGTATATAACCTCTACCTACATATGCACTTTCATCTTTTGTTATTCCTTCTTTTTGAGCAATCCCATAATTGTCCACATGAGAATACAAATCTCTGAAAGGTTAAGTGACTTGTTCAAGGTGACATAGCTAGTCAGTGAGAGGCATCACAAAAATTAAGGTTTCTGGACTCTCAACTCAGGTTTCAATCCAATTAAAGAAGTTCTGCATCTGTATAAAAGAATGTAAGGAAAATGATTGGGTTTATTATAACTAAACTTTGAAGAATATAAATACTTCTCTTAATGATTATAGCATGATTGGAAAATTATTGGATAAAATAAAGTAAGACGTCTCCCCGGGCCGCCCCCCCAAAAAAAAATAGCAGAAAAAGTACATATTTGGTTTATTTTTTAAAAATCACTAAACAATGTAGTTCTAAGTATGAATTAATGTTCTATAAATCCCTATTGGGAAAAATAAACACAGTTTCTTTCTTCCTTGTGTGGATTAAAATGACCTATAAAACCACTTTATGGATTTATAATAGAAATATTAAAATATCTGTTAGGAAGCTATTTCAAAAGGAAAGCCTCTCACCATTAGCTTCAAGACTCATCTATTAAACCTCTGACATTACCAAACAACTCTGTTTCAGAAGGTAACACTCTATACAGGGGATACTATTTAAGAAAATGGCCCTCATTTTCCAGCTTACTGAAAATGATTAATCTTTTCAATAGCTTTGAGAACTACATACCAACGTTGTTACTTTTTTGTCCTTTCAACAATGACTACAAGCTGAGAGCAGGCTAGCAAATGTGTTATCGGCCAACCCATTAGAGTTCCATTATTTTCTGTCTTACATGGCTTCATGTAATGAATTTTTATAATTAAACTAATGGCATACAATTTATTTCCCCCCCTCTTTACTTTCAGGCCCCATTTCTCTTCCAGCTTCTTTGGAATACGTTTTATATAAAAAGAAGGGAGGAGAGTCCTCCAAGTACTTCATTACCTTAATTTCATTATGACGTTTTGGAAAGCATCTCTTTATCTGGGCTCGCTCTTTAATTTGCTGACTTTATTAAAAGGCTTAAGCGGTGTTGTAATTAACAAGTCACCCAGCTACCCCAGGAATCTAAGAGAAGTCTGGTTGAGAGAGTGTGGAAATAGTTGGGTGGAAGTGACCCTAGAGAGAATGCCAGAGGACGGATCCCCAGAAAATGGCATTTTCTTGGCTAGGTTTCAAATCCCGTGAGCCTATGGTAGTAAACTGCATTATTGCTTACAAATATACAGTGCCTTTTCATGCCAGAAGATTATATATCTGCACCCCTGTTGAACTCAGAAATGGCCATGTGACTGGTTTTGTCTACTTGTCACTTCTAGGCAGAAAGTTTAAGAACCATGCTCCCTGCCTCTATGATCATGGAAGCACGTAGCAAGACAGAGCTACCATCAGCCATGGTCTCTGAGTGACTAAGCTAAGTAGAACCCTCTTGCCAATCTAAAAGGGACATGTAACATGAACCTCTAGATGTTGGGGTTGTGTTAAACCTCTAGATTTTGGGGTTGTTACTATAGCTTAACTTAGCTTATCCTAACTGTTATATCTACTCAGATACAAGTAGAGTAGCACAATTCTATTATCTCTATAAAGTCTGGGACCATGGCCAGGGATAGAACAAACTATTGTAATGACATATAAAGAACAGATTCTCTTGCTAATA